>KZ651079.1:78984-96991 GCA_001010745.2 Gerris buenoi | reverse complement strand
GAAAAATAAAAGATGTATAATATGTCGTTTCCTTTTTTTATTTCTTATTCCTATATTGAGTATAAATTTAACTCTTGTAACTTTTTAATTGCTGTATATGATAATGTGGCACATGTCTTAGTTGATAAGGTATTATACTCTCCCAATAAATTATTAGGGAATATTTTATTGATTACTGAGTGATCTACCTAATTCATAAGTGTAATTTTATTTACATATTATGATTTTTAAGAGTAATGCAAATGATATATGTCATTTAATTCACTCTTTGTAATCAACTGAAGGTTTCATATCAACAGGTTATTTTTGTAAGTGGGTTTGGTAATTATCCAAAAATGAAAAGTTTAGACGATCAGTTTTAGTTATATTGTACAACTTTGTCTGCTCAGTTTGACTGTACAGAATCTTTTAAGAATTTATTACCTTTTGTTTTGTATTAAATTGTTCTTCCTGTGAGTTCTGATAATATTGATTAATTACTGAGATTATATATTATCCTTTTAATAATTCATTAGTCAGGTAATAAACTACACTGAAAAAGCGTTTTTTATAATATATATTTAAAACTTTACTATGTTTGGAGGAATCTTGTTTATCTCCTTACTAGCTGTTCTTGCTGAGATAACCAGGTTTCAGGCAGTTTTTGTTAAAGTTGTTGTGGCTTCCATTATTATTGTTGTGAAATGGATCCGATTGAGGGGAGCGGTTGGGGTGAGTATGAAGTGCAGCAAGGATCTTATAAAATACGGATGTAGCACTAAGCATACCTCCTGAGTTAAGGGCCGATTAAGAAGTGTCGCCAAGAACATGGATAAAATCTACATCAAACTACCAATGTGCATGCGCTTTAGTAGGGCGAATTTCTTCCCGACTGTTATCCATTGTTTATTACTGAATGAAAGGTTATGTTACAATCTAGCATTTTTTTTAATTTTTAATGAAACCTTTTATTGTTTTAAGGGGTTTTATTTCAATTTACAGTTTTAATTTAATATATTTTTAAAATTTAACTATTAGAATAGTTTTTAATAACAGAATAATTAATATTAATTAATTTATAAAAACGGGTTATTTCTATTGCAGACTTAGATTTTTACAAATTTTAACAACTTACCTTTGTAACTGTGAACACAAGCAACACACAAACAAGATTAACAAGATTGGCATAAACAAGATTGGCTAAATACAGTCCAAAATCACTAAAAAAATAAATTAATTGAAAAAAACTCATAAAGCAAGGGAGAAATCACAAACTACCAAACAAGGAGAAATATTAAACGCGAAAGAAGAAAAAGCATAACCTGAATTTTTCTCATTCTTTTTGATCTTCTACAGTTATAACCATTGTAAAATCATACGGGAAGATAATCTATCCTACTCGGATCTTACTAGATTTTCCAAGTTCTTGACAACACGTTTATCGCTTACAGTCTATAAGATTAGAGTTGGCACAATCGAAGGCGGGAAACAACAAATGTGGAGGTAGTTTTGGGGTTATAAAAAGGGAAAATCGGTGTTGCCATGTTTTTTTTGTGGAACAGGGGTAGAGCAGAGCATTTTTTTTCTGAAGTTGGATTCAAAATGGGGGACCAATAAAATTGTTTCCCTCAAAATTTTCCCGCCTTTTGATTGTGCCAACTCTAATCTTATAGACTGTAGTGCTCAATCCGTATTTTTATTTTATAAGATCCTTGAAAATAAGATACATAATATATTTCAATAATTGTTTTGTGTCCTGAACTATATGTATAGGTGAAGAAAAGGCGTTAATTTAAAATAAATCTTATGACGCCACAACATAACTCCTTAAAACTTTCTCTGAATCAATATTTCTTGTTTGGGATAGAATTTTAGTTGCATTTAGCTATAGTCCAGTCAATATAGGTTTTTTCTTTGGAATAATTTTAAGCCACGATTTTTTTTTTCACAGAGAGCTTTGTTATGCCATTGCAATTAATACCTGAAAAGTCCCCAACTTTTTTATGTACGCTTCCCTCTTTTTTAGAGGGGGGGAGGAGGGGGGTAAAAATTAAAGGACTTAAGCTAAGCTAGTGGGGTACCATTTTCTATGCATTTCTTTACGCTGAATCGATTAAAACAAGAATTAAGTCGATACGACCAATAGTTTGGAAGATATAAGGGGTTTTATGTATAAAGAAAATCAAATATTTTAATGTACACCTCCTAGTGTTATCACTAGAAATTAATTTTCGATTTTTTCTCCTGGGACCTTCCTAAAAGTTTCCAATTGGCTAAAAATATTCTTGTCCCTTATCCCTTATCCCTTATCCCTTATTATATTAAAATCGGTACGCGCTCCTTTTCTTCACAACTGTCTCAGCTCGGTCGGTCTGGCCGACCGAGCTGTGGTGGGGGGCGGGAACGCCTTTAAATTGTGCATCAAATGGGGGGTGGGGGGTAAACCAACTGTCAACCTTTGTCTGTTTACGGTACTGTTGAAAAAAGTACCGGTACATGTATACCAACTTTTGGTGGAATTTTGGGTTTTTGGTTTTAAAATCGGGTAGGACTTTAAAAATGAGGTCGACCAAACATCGGTAACGGGGTACTTTAAATTAGTCCTTCATGGTGAAAAGGGGGGGTAAAGGGTAAAAAAGGGTACATTTGGGATTTTTGGATGAGGGGGGTGAGGTGGGTTTTTCCTGTTTTTTATTGCATTTTTGTATTTAGTTTATAGTGTACTTTCAAGGAAAAGTAGTTTTGGTACGAAACTGTAGTAGTTTGGTACGTAGAATCGGGTACAAAGTGACTTACGGTCAAAAAGTGCGTTTTTTTGGTATTTTTACTTTAATAACTTTTTAAAAAGGGCACAATGTTTAGAATTTTATTCGCGGCTTTTGTCAAGCTCGGCGAGTTGTATCCGAAAGTGGTCTTACTTTTATTCCCCGACTTACCCCCGCGGAGGGGCTACATCGGGAAAAAAAAATTTTGCCGATCAGAAAAAGTACAAATGGTACAAAAGCGTGTTACATGTCATTTTAACCGCCTGGAAAACTTGACAAAAGTGGTGAAAAAAGATTTTTAAAAAAATCACGTTTCAGGTCCTTTTTGGGGGAAAAACACTTTTAGCGGGTGGAATTTTTTCATTTGTTTTGGTGGTTCACGTATCTCCTCCTAGGGTATTATAGGTAGCGAGTTGGCGATTTTATTTTTAGATAGAGTAAATAGCCGTACTCACGGCGTTTTAGTTTTTAATTCCAATTTCCGTGTACTTTTAGAGGTAGGGTACCTCAAAGTCCGGGGTACACCCAGGGTACACGGGTGGTTATTTTGGGGGAAAAAAAGTTGACTGTATTAGTAATTTACACGGGCTAATTAAATCCGGTTCGAGGGGTAAGCGGAAAAAATTCCTTCGTGTACCTTTAGTGAACCGAAGTTCTACGGCTCATTTAAAATTGTCAAATTTTCCCGAAAAAACGCGATTTTTCGAAATTTTGACTTTGGACGTTCATAGCGTCCACATTTGAGAACCGATTTGAATTTCGAAAAGTGCGCTCTAACCGTACTCTAAAGCACTTTAATTTAAGACCATATTCTTTGAAATATTCGCCCTATTTGCCGAGAATTTGAGACTTATCTTTTTCCCGACGGGCCGGTCACGTGACCACTTTTTTTTGAAATGATACATGTGTGGTATATCGTTTTAAAGGCCTTGAAAAGTACTTTATTGTAGTGATTTTTATTTATTTTTAAAAAAATTTGTACGGGTACCAATTTACTGATTTGTACTTTTGGTTCAGGTTATGAAGGTGAAAAAATTTTTTTTTGTATTTTTTAACGATTTATTTTTATTTATTAGCCTAAATATTGGGCTAATCCATGTAAATAATTTTACATGGATTGTTTTTTAAATATATTTTTGGTACCTATGGGTACACGGGTACAAATGTGTATATAACACAACAACTACTTTCATGTATATCGTTGAAAAGGTCTTGAATAGGCCTATCAAAGTAGTTATGTAGGGTTTTGTGATATTTTTACATTTTAGGGGGATTAATTAGGAAAAAGCCCTTATATAGCTGTTTTTTCAAAATGGTTCCTTAGGTTTTGGTTGCAATTGAAAACATTGTTATTATTTTTTACTCCCCTTTTCAAGACGGTTACGATTATACCTCATTTATTTTTGTATCTCCACTTTGACTTTTTCGAGCAAAAAAAAAAAAAATCACAGGGGTATGGCTTGACGATTTTTTGGGAAAAAATAAAGTTTGTCCGATCTTTATGAAATTTCTTATGCTTATAAAAATGAAAAATACAAGACGAAAGTGCTCGTGGACTTTTTTTTTCACGACTCTTAGTTTTCGAGAAAAAGCCACTCAAAGTTCATATTTGCCAATTTTGGCCGATTTCGATTGGCCATTTCTTGGGCTTTAAAAGTGGTAAATGGAAAAAGAAAGGCATATTCGTAATCTACTCAACAAGAGCTTTAAAACGACGCATATTTTGTATGGGGTTGTCGACAACTTTTTTTGTTCAAATTTTCCGGCTCGAAATCTGGGCCCAAAAATAGGGAAATTAATAAAAAATTCATAATATGAGAAATATTGCTTTGATTTGATTAAAAATTTGTATACATGCCTTATTTAATATTTGGAACTAAGAAAAATTAATATTTGAACATTTTTGTATATTTGTACCTTTGGTACAAACGGTACCTAATGTGTTACACTGCTGCGCAGCAGCAGTGTATTTATAACTTTCCGTCCATACTGCTGCGAAGCAGCAGTCTATACTTTATACACATTCGTACTGCTGCGCAGCAGCAGAGTATATATTTTTTTTCCGTCCACACTGCTACGCAGCAGCAGTGTTTATATTTTCTTACTCATTCACACAGCAGCGCAGCAGCAGTTTGTCGATTTTATTTGGTTCCGTGCATTGTTGGTTTAGTCGATCTAATTGTAGCCGTCATTCTTGGCGACAAGTTTTCTAAATAAGTTTTCCTACTGTTTAATTTCACGTAGATAATATGACCGACCAATGAGAGAAGACTTTGCGGAAGCCTTTCTGGGGGTGCATTGCTTTGTTTACTTTTGACACATTTTGACTGTTTTTAAAAAATTTCAATGTAGTGTACAAAAAAATAAGAAATAAAAAATGTATTACTCAAATATATTTATAATAAAATACAAGTCCAAACTAATATAAGTACCCGGCCACTAGATGGACGCAGGCTGGCCGTAGGCCAGCCGAGACCAGCTAGTATCGATTAAAATTACGAATATTTAGGTTTTATGCAATGTCTTTTATAGCTCTTAGTGACAGGTTGGAGCAAGAGTTGCTTGATACTTAATACCATTTTTAATACTTTAACCTGTTTTTTTTTTTCCTTTTTAATTATAATGTAGTTAGCATGGTAAAATAAATGATAATTTTGTGAGATAACCGTCATGTTACTTGCAGTTAGGACGCTTGGTATCTAATATAATATCCGTTTACACAATAATCAATTCAATATCTGGTGTGCAATGCCTTTTTGTCCCATTCAATGCCTTGTTGCCCCATTCAATGCCGCTATATATTCCTTAATTTTAGGACAGTAACTTGTCCAAAATCATTGTGATTTCTTGTATATCGGGATAATTAGTCTTATTTATATGTACATTAAACTGATAATAGGTCTAATTTTTTTCTCTTCGTGAGATATAATGCAAATTAAATTTTAATTACCTACTTAAACTACCTATTTAGTTTCTTTTATATTTAACTTTTCTTGTCATAATATTATATTTACGTGTAATTTTTAGTGATTAAGTCCCTATTGCCTAATGGCTTTAGTCGACAATAAAATAACTAAGGCCGGATGCTTTATTCAGACGCAGGTGACACAGGGCAGGGCAGTTTTTGTGCATTTAAGACACTATATATATTTTTGTTTTTGCGAGACTGCGCAAATTGAGATGCAGTGCAGGAAAGGACAGTTCTGTACAACACGAGACAACCCAAAACAGTCGACGCTGGACATGGCAGAGCAGTTTTTGTGGACTGCAGAAATTTACGTGGCCGCACGAATTAAGACATAGAGCAGGGCAGTGCAGTACTGCAACCACACCAGGCCTACCTCACACTTGTGGATCCGATGCAGAAACTGTATGGCACATTTTGCAGGGCAGTTAAGTAGGCCATATATGGGCTAGTACTGTTATGCCTTGCTCTGCGTCTCAATTATTCACGTAGTCTCGTATATTCTTTAAGTTCACATAAACTGCCCTCCTCTGTGTTGCCCTGCCCTGTGACGCCTGTGTCTGCATGTGCGCCCGGTCTGATTATTTATTTTCTAGATTAAGCACCGATTTAGCTCGGGTGTTCAATCAAAACCTTAGTGGAAAAAAATAGACTGCCAATTAGTGTGGCACATAGCTTCCTCGCATCCAATCATGTACTTTATTGCTGTAATAACATTAGCATTATTGTTATATTACTTTATTGTTATATTGGATATTGTCTAAAAACTATTAATAGTTTTAATAGCGATCTTTAACACTTTATAGCGGTGTCGCTGTTGTTATTACTATAAAATTGTATTTGAAAAAAAATGTTTGTCTCATTGAAAAGATGAAGTTTGATTTTTTCCCCGGCCTAAATTTCCAATTTTAAATTTGAAGTTCACGTTTACGTGAGCGTATAACTTGGACGGATAACGTTTTCCAACGAACTCGTCCTGAGCATTAGTAAAATGAACATGCATACCAAATTTATCAAAATCGGTCAATAATTACTCAAGTTATCGTCGGACGTTTCAAATTTCGCGGACACACAGACCGACAGACAGACAGACAGACAGACACGAGACCAAAAATGTTCCCTGATGTCTGAAACGGTTTTCTGTCTTGGAATTTTTAAAATCGGAGATATAAAAGTTTTTCGTTTTTAAAAGTGAACATAATGCTTCCGTTACCTTCGGTAAGCTCGGAAGCAAAAACAATACTTTTCCTATATACATTTTAAAAAGGTGAGGAAAGGTAAAATTAAATGGCACCAGAACAGTGTAGTGAGAGTGAGTCCGTATTTTGACTCTCATGTGACTCAACGTCGGGTTTTTCTTTTACCTTTTACAGGCACTGTTGATGGCTGAGAGACCGAAATATAGTTTTATGATATTAACATTCATTTTGTGGAGTGACTTTATTTTTCATTGAACTTCGCTGTTTTTTTTTAACAATGAAAATTGTTTTATTTATTGTGTATCTTTATTTATTTTTAGAAATAATTTATACAAATTATAAATAGTTTTAGCATCTTAAACTTCTTATTTAATTAATTGTGAGTGAGATTTTAGTGTTATTGAACAAGGAAAAGCTATGTAGGTGTAAGATGCATACCTTGATATTGATAAAATAAAAATTTCCGGTATAAGGAGGCGTGGTATTAATTTATTTCCTGTAGCGGTTTGGTCAATATACCGGCGTGTATTCAGGCAAGGCTATACCGTCCTGTACTTGTCTGCTATGTCTACCTTGACCATGCTTTTTGACCGCTTATTTACAACCGGTTTATTTTGATTCGTAAAAAAAAAAATGTAATTTTGTCTCTGCACATTACTTAAATTCACGTAATATGTTTTATCTACGATTGATACGAAATATAAACATTGTATCTCTGTTTAGATGCGTAAAAAATGATTCTGTACGTACTTGTATTCATTGCGCATGCGAGACTCATAATTCTGAAGAATTCTTCATTTTTTCCGCACTAGGGTGGTAAAAAAGAAGAATTCTCCACCTTAACGCACAATTAGCGAGTATGTGTACATTTAACAAAACTAATTTTCTGGTGTTTTTTTTTATAAAAGTAACTGTTTGTATCGAAACTCCACACTCGCATGCAAAATGCTACTTTCTGCACTAGACGCGTATAATGTACTATTGTTTTAACGCTTCTTTTTTTTTCCTCTAATACTTTTTTTTACGTATTCTTAGGGTACGTTTACATATTGCAATGTAAGTTGTCAGTGTGAATTTATTTAGAATGATAAAGCTTTACAACCTGATTTATTTTGATGACTTTTTTGAGTTATCATATTAGTAAAGTCAATACCTAATAATATAACTCATTAAGTTAACTAAGTGTTCATTTTTTATATTTAAAAATATTAATAAATAAAATTTTTATTAGTATTGACATTATGTAAAATAATATTATGAATAAACTTCCTGACCTATAAAAACGGAATTGTGGTGAAAGGCTGCTCACAAAATACGTTTTTAACCTTAATATATACTTGAGATTGAATCATGCTTCTTTCCAGAGAAAAAGTTATTCATTTTGAAAATTGATTAAAATTTTTTTAATAATATATTAACGTAACGAATACGAGTAAATGTCATGTATAAGATCATTTTAAGGTGCAAGAGCGCCTTTAGGACTCAAATGATTCATAGATCAAACACTTATTTGAATCTTGGTTTATTTAAATTTGATTATTTTCGTTAACAGATTTACTAAAAATTTAAATAAATAAATACTGCAAAGTTTCGTGTTTTTGTCTCATTTGATTCAGAAAGAACAGGAACGCAACTATAAGGTTTTCTCCTTTTCTGGTTTTACTAATGAAACTGTAAAAATGGGTTTCAAATAGAATTTCATGTTCTCTCTCTGACCTCTTTTAAGATTATGTTTCGAAAAAGTTTTATGTTTAGAAATCAGATATCAGAGAACACTTTTGGTTCCATGCATCTGTCTGTCACTCAGTTTCGGCGAACCGCCAAATCATAAAAACTACAGGTCCGATTTTAATGAAATTTGGATTGGGACCCATTGCTGGTCCCATATAGATTTAAACCTTTCACGCTAGATTGTTTCTCTTCAACATGCTCACAAACATACAGGGAACAAAAAAAATTTTACAATAATAATTTTGTCGAAGCATAAAATCATAAAAGTATACAAAAAATGACGCGAGGAAGCTATATGCCCATTACTCATTAGCAGACTATTTAAACTGATATCCTAGATTCTAAAGATTATTTTAGTTTTGAAAATCCTAATTTCATTATGGAATTACTAAACAGTTATTCTATATTTCGACACGTAATACCGTATGGTATCAAACGGGGTTGCTGCAAACAAGGTAATCTCAAGTTCTGGTTCACAAATACGTATAAATTACTTAATTGGTCACTGTCCTTAAAATTATGGATTCCAATCAGTGGCGTGTGCGTCTGACATTGATTTAAATTCTGTGTGTTACTTGACCTCCGCCACTGTTCATAACCCGTTTGCCTTTTTATCAAGAAACTAACAAAAAAATCTTAGTGTTTGTAATTAACAACAGGTTTTGAACTAAGGAACAAGTGTTTTATTGATTATTTATTTTGAAATGCATAAGATTAAATGAGTTTTTATTGATGCAATTGTAAAATTGTCAATTGTTTGATTAAAATCATCTAGCAACCGGCCTGCTGAATGATTTTAATGGAGCTTAGAAATTATTTCTAATAATTCGCTATTTTAAGACGCAGACGTAGCAAAATATGATTTGAATAGTGTCTAGATTGCCTAGTTTTCCCCCTACAGAAGCAATATACTCTCTCCCTTAACACAGAAGCGGATTCTCTACATATTGACTCATTTTAGGCGTTCCTGATGACGAATTTATGGATTCCAGCTACTAAACTACAAACGCTAGTGGTTACAAAGAGTCATCACGACCATCTTTAATGTGAGATTACACACGCCTACATACACCAGTGGCCGGCAGTGGCTCCAGGAAGTCCAAATGCGAGAGATATTAGCGAAACACGTCTTTAATTTTGATTAATCATTATTTGACGGTTCTGGCGCCATGGATTGCCGCCTTTATTTAGATTGGTATTTCTTACCTTTTTTTATTTCTAATCATTCAACATAAGACGGTACATGGCGCCAAGACTTTTTTGGTTTATACAGAAAATATTCCTAAATAGAATCTAATAAAATTACAGTCTATAAGATTAGAGTTGGCACAATCAAAAGGCGGATTTTGAGGGAAACGATTTTATTGGTCCCCCATGTTGAATGCAACTTCAGAAAAAAAATGCTCTACTCTACCCCTGTTCCACAAAAAAAATATAACATGACAACACCGATTTTCCCTTTTTATAACCCCAAAACTACCTCCACATTTGTTGTTTCCCGCCTTCGATTGTGCCAACTCTAATCTTATAGACTCTAATTTTATTTTTTATGAACTTATTTATTTCACAAGTTTATAAAAAAAAAAAAAAAAAACGAAATGTACCAGTTTGTGTTTTTTTTTTAACAAAAAGATTACAAAGAAAACACTTTTTGCTCACTATTTGTGGAACAAATTAGAAGATTTGAAACGCAAAGTCAGTGTGGTGCTTTGGTGCGAAAAAGTCCGAAAAAAATTGTGGAGGAATGGATTTGGATCTAAACACAATGCTAAAAACCGCATTTGAATTAAGTTTCAATAAACTTTCTCTGCAAATGAGATTAAATTCAACAAATAAAGCCTACTTTCAAATTGGTCAGTTATGTCACGCATCTGTGGCTGCAAGTATGACCACCTTAAATCAAAATACATTACTCGAAAGCTTCTCAAAAATTCTTATCTTCAGAGCATTTTCTTAAAATAAGCTTATTCATGGGTATACTGAATACTGATTTACAACGCACAATGCTTCGATCAATAAACAGGAATACGCATACGCAGAATGCTTCTTTAGTAAATATAAACACTGTATGTATATAGTAAATATAGTGACAGTAGAACGATTATAAAAAAAAGTCATTCAACAATGCTTTTAAAAAACATTAAAAATAAATTTTAAGAATATAAAAAATGTGTTTTATTTTACTTATGTAATATATATGCGAATTTTAGCGAAATTTCGAACTTTAATTTTATTGAGAAATTTCTGATTTCTATGTGTGAAAATTCCGAACCTTTAAATATTATAACTTCTAAAATAAAATGTCTCAGATTAAAACTGTCAATTGATTTCGTCATATTTTCATTGCTTTTTTCCCATTCTCCTAAGTATATCTTTGTACACTTTTGTTTCTAAATATTTTTTGTTGGTGGTATTTAAATTACCACCAACTATTATTTAAATAATTTTTTCTTTGCATAGTATCACAAGGCAAGAAGTTTATGTTCTAATTAAAAATGTATGTCAGTGTTTATTTTAATTATTATTAGTATAATTAAGTGTTTCCATGATGGAGGAATTCATATCTTCCTACAAATTAATTAAGGAACATTCGTATCCTGTGGTTCTTACTTAATGATGTAACTATTTCGTAAAGTTTAACAATCATCGTTTTTTATTAAATGCTGATTCCTAAAATGTTGTATGACAGTGGCCTAAAAAATTAGTGAAAAACCGCGAAAATTAATATCACTGGTTCATAGTTACAACTTGCTCTCCTTCAGGCTGTTGGAATTGGAATAAGCTTATAAACGGACAGAAATATAAAATTCGAGTATTTATCAAATATATTGATTGTTTATGTGAAAAAAAAATGTAGAAATAGTAAAATTAAGGAGATTGTAGCTAAATTGTAGCTGAATCAAATTTTTGGTCGTTTTCTTTTCAAAAATAAATTATCAAATTGGTTCTTTGATTATTATTAAGTAAATTCCATAAATCTTAATATAGCAACAACTTAAGAAAGTTTGTACAAACATGTACTATGATGACTTATTACTTTTCAAACGAATCATAGTTTTAGTTTGAAAAATCTCAAATTTAATGACACACTTAATATAATTGTATGCGTTACAAATCATATTTTATATTATGAGAGTTTAAATATTTAATGTTATCAGAGCTGCATGCCGTTGTGGTTGGCTGAATGCATTAAGAATTTTAGAACGAAAACATTTAATTCAGCCAGAGCTGTAACAATAGCTTTGGCTAGCATAATTTATCCTTGTAGAGAAGAAACATATACAAATATAATTTTTAAAATTATGTTTTCAAATATAAATGCTACTAATTTTTTTGGGTTAATTTTTTATAACAAAAAAACTTTTTTCTTTTTTTTTCAAAGAATAAATGTTACTTCCTTTTGTTGATTTGTTAAAAAAACAGGGGGATCAGACGAAAAATGCAATTTTTAAGGTCACATGGGGCAAAAATAAATTGGCACGAAAACGAAACCAAATTTATATTTATAGTCAGGGGGTCCGGCTCATTCATTGAAATTTTTTCACATGCCTATTGACACGCCGCGCCATGTCCCGCAGATGAAATTTGCCGACCACATATTTTTAAAAGGCACCGAAAGATTAACTTATACACACAATTCCTGCTTGATTATAGTCAGGCACTTTTTTGAATGTTATCTCTTCGACAACTACGTTTATATGGTGGATTGAAAACTATCTCTGTTTTCATGGCAGTATTTAAAAAGATTTTGATTACAGTTCTGACGTCTTCAGAAAACAGCTGATTTTGACAAATTATAATTATAATGGCTGTTAAGGAAGGTTACGTTTGTACAGTCGATGTGTCAGGTTACCCAGGGGAGAAACATAAAACTGCGCATGCCCAAATACGATCTTAAATACTCATCCAATACTGTAAGGTGTAAATATGTAACAGAAGATGTCTTCAATACAATGCAGTTCCAAATTTTCGGTGTTTTGACCTTAAGATGAAATAGATTAAATACGGTGAGTTTACATTACATGAAAAGATGCCGAATTCAGATAGTTTTCATTGCATCATGTAAACGTACAATATTTGTTTTTAAATATGATACATACTTACAAAACGCCTTAGTGTAATTAAAATTGACCAAAATTACCCTAATCCTCAAATTACACCTATACTAACAATTAATAATAAGCATAGGCTCGTGGATTGTCCACATCAAGCTTTTAAAAGCCCTCATATCATAAACGTTCGTTACTTGTCAAACGATTGTTTACAATGTATTTTCGATACCCTGTTTTTAATAATTTTTGTACAAGAAGCCATCTACCTCACAAACTTTACCCATACACCGTCAAACTAACATTTCAAACTGGCTTGCCTAGCAAAGTTTGACAAAGCCTTAAATATTAATTGATAGTCTTTTCTTCCATGCGTGCGTGTATCAAATGTTGAGTGTGTTCATTAGTTTCAAGTTAAATACATATACTAGGTTTAAAATAATATTAATAATGTAACTTATTATACTTTATAAATTATATATTTACTTTATAAATATAGTACAGAATATAGTATGTACCTACATTACGCGTCGAGTGCGGAAAAAAGCATCTTGCAGCGAGTATGGAGTTTGCACCCGAGCGACAGCGATGGTAGTAAAACCACACGAGCACTGCAAAATGCCGTTTTCGCACGAGTTGCGTGCCGTACTTTATCTACGGTTGTTGGATTATAATAATAAATATAAATATAGTTCGTATTTCTCTTTTGATAAATATGACATTAATTCATTAGTTGAATTTTGTGGTGAATTAATTATTTCGGGAGGCGTATTTATTTTCGTCATAATCACTTAAATCACTTATTGTTTTTCACTAAAATCTCGATATAAAAAGTTACTTTAATTAACAAACACAAATTATTTTTGCTGTATGTAAACAAAATCGCTAATCGTGCGTAAAGGTGAAGGAATTCATCAGATTTATGAGACGCGCGTGCGCAATAAATACAGGTGTGTAAAGAATCACTTTCTACGCATCTAACCAGAGATATAATGTTTATATTTCGTATTAATCGTAGATAAAATATTTTATTTACTCGCGGCAGCAAAATTAAACATTACTTAACTGTTTTTAGGCTGGAAAGTACTATTTCGCTGATTTGTCATTAAAATATTATAAACAGGCAGGAAAGTAGTTAAAACAGTCAAGGAAATACTTTCTCTGCCTAGGCAGACAAATATTTGTCTGCCTAGGCAGAGAAAGTAACAGTGTTTACCACTCCGTGTCATAACCTCTTATTTTGGCAAAAACAGTTTATACTATTATCTCTATCTTATAACATCATATATTATAGTTTAATATGTAATATTTAATAAATAAACGTTTTAATTATAAAATAATTGGTTTATATTTGTTAATTCTGATAAATAAGTTCAATGATTAGTAGATCTTTAATTAAAAAAATAGTCGAGTAAATGGCTATACTGCAGCGTCATGTAAACATTGAACATCCATATTATTTTTATTATTGAAGTCATTATAGATTAGACTTGCTACTTTTCTTGATTTATCCTTTACTTCTTTTCTTTTAAGCAATTAGAAGATATCTTTAATTCTTTTAGTAATTTGTTAGTAAAAATATAAATAAATATATTATATTGCGTGCGTTATTCATTTAGAAGTTATGTGTGCTATAAACGTGTGTTTTGTATTTTGTTGTTATAGATTCAGTTTGCATTTTACTTATTCCCGAGTTTCTTATTTGAACATTAATCTTAGTTAATACATTTATTATCTTTATTAATATACTTACGCCTGGGAGCAGTATTTTGATTACAACGAAGATTCCCGACAAAGAGACTCGGGTGTCTTCGGCTAGGGCTAGACTATCTCCCCCCACTACCCTATACCACCCTGCCTTCCAGAACATTCTTTATATCTATATCTAGGCCTAGTCGCGCTTTATGACGTCTCAACGTGTCTATAACTTTTTTTGACTATCATCCCCATTACATGTATTTTGCTGATTTATTCTTAAATCATATTAAAATCCATTATTATTATACATCAATTATTATTATATACAATTATTATCCGGTATACAAAAATCGAACTTTCTTTATATATGTATATCAGTTTATTTTAATTATTTTATTTTTTTATTATATTACTGATCCCAAGTGAATACAGATAATTTTTTGTTAGTTTTAGTTTTGTTTAAATCGATTTATTTGATCAGTTGTAGATTTCGGTTTGTTTTGATTTTTTAAGCATTTAGAAATACCTAATAATTATGACTTTAACGTTTCGTTGTGAAGTGTGTAATAAGGAATATATTGAACGTGTGGCTCTAGTCAGCCATACTTATCACTGTCACCGACAAAAAAAAATTAACTATGTCTGCCACCACTGTGGTTCTTCTTTCAAAGCCAAACAAGCAATTACTCGACACATCGAAAGCAAACATGTAAGTAGTAAAAATGCAAAATATCAATGCTGTTATTGTGATGCTATTTGGGATAAACAAGCTTTAATATACCATGTTAAAGAAACTCATAAGATAGAAATGAAGACGGAAATGTATAATTTCCAAAATAAGAATGAATTTGAAGTATGGAAAAATCATTACGAAAAGGAGACAAGGTCAAAATTCGTAAAAGATACAAGAACGCGAAATCTTAAAAGCGGGAAAGTATCAACGTATGTTTGTTTTAGAAATGGGGTTATTAAGCTAAGGGGTAAAAAAATACGCCGTATGAAAATTTTGGGGTCGAATAAAATACCTAATAATTACTGTCCAGCAAAAATTGAAGTGTTAGAAAACTCAGAATCGATTTCGGTAAAAGTTATCACTACTCATCTCGGCCACGATAATTCATTAGGAAGACTTTCTCTAACCAAAAAAGAAAGAGAAGATATAGCAGAGAAAATGAAATTAAAAATACCGTTTGACAAAATTCTAGATCAAGTAAGAGATTCTATTGGTATGTCGGCCATAACTGAAAGAATCCACCTAATAACTAGAAAGGATTTGGGCAACATTGAAGCAGAATTCCAGCTCAATAACAACGTGGTTCGTCATTCTAATGATTACTTAAGCGTGGAAAGTTGGGTTGAAGAGATGAGAATGAATTCGGAAACTAACTGTGTAAGATATTATAAAGCTCAAGGTGTGGAAGTTGAAGATGAACAAAATCTTAAAAAAGAAGACTTGGTTCTAATTATTATGACAGGTGCTCAAATCGATTACCTAAAAAAATATGGCCAAGATTGTATTTGTATTGATGAGACCTTCGGCTTGAACCCGTATAATTTTCAAATGACCACCTTGTTGGTATTGGACGACATACGACAAGGCTTTCCTTGTGCGTTTATGTTCTCGTCTAGGTCAGATACAGAAGTTTACCGATTATTTTTTTCTATAATAAAAAAATCAATAAATATTGAACTCAAACCCAATGTTTTTATGTCTGATATGGCGGATCAGTTTTATAACGCGTGGTGCAGTGTCATGCCGTTACCAAGTACGAGGCTGTATTGTTCATGGCATGTGGATAAAGCCTGGAGAAACAATTTAAATAAAATCTGTGGAAAGGAAAAACAAGGAGAAGTCTATAAAATACTTCGAACTCTGATGGAAGAATCAGATGAAAGTGCTTTTCACATTATGCTGAACAATACAATTAACCATTTATTAACTGACCCTAACACATCGACATTTGGCCATTATTTTCAGAGCAACTACGGCAACAATTTCTCTTGTTGGGCATACTGTTTCAGATTGCATTGTGGTCTTAACACCAATATGCATCTTGAAAGGATGCATAGGACAGTAAAATATATATATTTACAAGGGAAAAAGGTAAAAAGGTTCGATAAGGCGATTCATGCCATTCTACGATTTGTAAGGGATAAACTGTTTGAACGATTGATTGCCATAAATAAAGGAAAGATATCTTCCAAAATATCGACCCTAAGAAATAGGCATGATGCATCCCAAAAAACGGAATTTATTATTAGCCAATCTGGAGAAAAATCGTGGAACATTATATCGAAAAATAATACTGAGATGTATCAAGTGAGTGAAATTAATAAAACTTGTGACTGTGCGTTTAGATGCGAAGATTGCTGTATATGTATTCATACTTTTCAATGCTCGTGTATAGATTGTGCCATAAAATATAACATGTGTAAACACATACACGCTATTGCTTTGCATATTCGTAACAATAATGAACCAGTAGTTAATGACACACCTCCACACTTAGAAAAGAAACGACATGACAACGTACAAGAAAATGAAGAAGAAATGATTATTATAAATGAATTGCGGCCCCACCCATCAACTTCGAAAGACATGACCAGTATCAAAGAATCTTTAATATCCGAGTTTAAAGATATTGTTCAATCAATTGAAACTCTAGAAGAAGCGGAAGATATCCGTAAAAAATTAAGAATAATGAAATCTCTGTCGCAAACCTCTTCAAATGTCACAGACCCTGAAAATCTGTTTGAAATCAAAGATCCCAGTAACAAATTGAAAATAGAAAAGCAAAGACGGTTTTTTTCGTTAAAAAAATATGCTAAGAAAAAAAAAGCAATCACCAAACCTACTAAAGAAGAAAAAGATAAGCTTGCCATAAATCTGTTACAGATAAACGAAGAAAGTCCATGAATGCAGAACATGACACATCAAACCAACAGTTACAGCTCAGTTCAGTAATCTCTAAAAAAATTGCCAAAATTTTCATCTGATATCATGAGTTAGTTAATTTTTTTATCTGCAATTTATATTACAAGCTATAATTTATGTTAAAATCTTTTGTCCGTATTCTTTTATGACAAATAAAATAGTGTTTTCTATATAAAGGATAAACATTTAATTATTTTTTATTTATTTATATCTACGTAATAATTTTCTGTTCTTCTAAATAAGTTTTTTTTAAGTATTTAATTTGGTTTTTATTGAAACATAAAATCAAAATTTGAACCTTGGACGAAAATATGCCAGGTACCTACCACTATTTTACAATTAAAGTAAATTATTTATTTATTTTTTTATTTCTTAAATATTATTTTTGTTTTTTATAATGATTGTATTCGAATTTTTTGGTGAAATTTTTATTACTTTTATTTGTATTGTCACTCCCATTAAGAGTTTGGTTAAAACGTAACAAATTAGGTCTGCCAGAAGGTGGGCCTTATTAGTCCAAATTGTTTCATTTAGTGACCTTTATTATTATTAATAGTTTTGTTGGTTTGAAATAATTATGGTTATAATACATACTTTATTTCAATAAAAAAAAATATATATATATATATATGTATATATTTTTTTTTTGGTACTTTAAAATAAATAATTTAAATAAATATTAATAA
>KZ651079.1:62249-75172 GCA_001010745.2 Gerris buenoi | reverse complement strand
TATAGGTCCAGAGTTGGGTGGGCATCGTCGGGCCCCTGATGAGTCGGTAGCGACCAAACGATGCAGGACATGGCGTTTTGCCGAGCCAACATCTTTGTGACGTTTGTCTGGTGTTGGAACAGTTCCTATGTGTCACGCTTGCGTGGCACATCCTTAGGTGTCTCTCAGTAACACAAATTGTAAACCATATTGCAGTGAGCAAAATCACGGTATTACATTGTAGATATCTGAGGATCATTTATTTTTTCTTTTATTTTTGAGGATAATTTATAGTTATTAGACTAAAGATTGTTATAGTTACATAATATTTAATTACTCAAAGTACCATGGACTGATATCTCTGTTTCTGGTCTAATTAGTGGTTAGTTTAACCATGTAATCTATCGAAAATGCATGTTTTTACCATTTCAAAGGACACAAACCATGTATGTTTTGAGTGAGTGTTACAGTTTAGTACATCATAATAAATCTGTTAAACATTATAAGTTTATAACAGAGAGTCACCTCTCTAAGAATGTAACACAGAATATGATTGGGTGTTTGAATTTTAAAAAGCAGTTGAGTTATTGTGTGTTGATGATTGTGAAACGCAAAACTCAGATGTAGTGCGGGCAATGCTGATAAAACTGATTAGCGCATAACTAATGCAATTCTTTCTTTTTATTTTCTTACTAATGCAATTCCTCATATTACTTTATTACTATAAAAGTTACTTGCTAGTCTGTTATATTAGGCAATTAAAATGTTCTTGATTCACATTGTTCAGCGCAGTAACTAAGAACACTTCTCTGTACTTATATTTATTTCAACAAATCAAAATTGTTCTTGCTTCATTCATGTTCTTAACAGTGACAGCGATCAATGAACGTACTTTCATATTACGTATATTCATTTCTTAACTCTTTACTAATTAGTATGCTTCTCGTTTGTTGAAGCAGCCATTCAACATTTTCTTACTATTCAATGACTCAATGCTGTGACTTATGAAAGCCCATATTTCCTCTTATTGATTTCTTAGCCCAGCTAAAGACCATTCTGGCAGTAGGCCGGAAGGCCTTAATTATGGGCATTAATTTAATTATAATCACGTACCTACTTAATTATGATCCACAGCGTCCACTCGAACCCTCTACCTTTGAAAGCCAAACAACAAAAAGCCCCTTAGAATTTTAAAACAAATAAATAGAAGCCAAATTATAATTAAATGGAAAATTAAAAGCAATAATAAAGGAAACTATTGTTGTATTTATTTTGCTTTCGTTAATGGAAGCTATGTGATCGATCTGAAAAACGATAATTGTGTCTCCGGTTTCAAAAATTCCGAGACAGAAATCAGAAATCTAGATATCAGGGAACGTTTTTGGTTATTGTTGTCAGTCGTCCCTCCATTTTGGTGAAAAACCACTCGTCCGATTTTAATGAAATTTGGATGGTGTCACACTGAGCTAATTGTTGGTAAGAATGTTTGCTTACTCGAATGACATCATAAATCGTCATAAATTAATGATCTCCTGGGCAGCACAACTACGTGTAAGGACTGATTTTTTGTACTAATTTTTATCTCTCTAGCCTAAAAACGGTGGGAGCGTGACACAGACAGACATTCAGCTAAAAACCACTCAAATATTCATGAAAACACCCTAAACGGACAATTCCGTTGACATCTCGATTTCGGATTTTTTGACTGAAAACCAAACTTTTCCTTTATCTAAGGATAAGTATAAAATGTAAAACTAGATCTGTCTAATTTGTTAAAGTCAAATACAAATAATTTAAATTTTGTAAAGACTAGATCATTAAAATGAATATTTCCTCCAGAAAGGAGAAAATATTAACTTTCCACCCTGGTTTATAGGGAGGAAAGCATCCCATTACAGCCTAGTTGTGAAAATCGTGGCGGAATGTAAAATGTGGTGGAAAGTAACAGTAGAGCCAACTTATTCTTTTTTAATCCAACAACAAACAGGGTGTAATGATTTTGTTTCCTCCCTTGGTGCGTTGCGTAAATAACTATGGAATTTGATTTTTTTTTATTAAAATGACCAAATGTAATTATTTTGTAACTGAGGCATGATCATAGTTCGGAGTAATTTTAGTGTGATTACTTACTACTTCAGTATAATACCATTAGATAGCTACTAAGAAAACTTTTCAATCAAATTTTCCTCTAATATTATAATTATTTTTTTGTAAAAGCATTTTTTTTTCTTTCCCCTTTAATGTATTGCGAGAAAATCTAACATTGGTTATTTTATATTATTGAAACAAGATATTTTTTTCTCAGAAACCTCTCAAGTTTAGCTTTTATTATGTATAAATAATTGATAATTTTGAATACTTGCTCAAGGACTCGTACATAATAACAATGCACAATAGGTCTACTAACACTGGTTTGTTTGACTTTAATACAACAATCCTGAAAAGGTAAATAACCTTGCTACCTTGTAAGCAATTCAATTTGAAACTAAAATATTTAGAAAGTAACATTATTGTATAATTTCTAAAAAGTAATTCTACATTTGTTCTCTATTTGTCTTTAAGCTGGTTCAAAGACATAGTTAAAACATACATATGTTAATTCTTTATTTAACATTAAAAATAATAACCGATTTAATTTTATTATTACTACAATAGGACGCGTAGTGACTTTAGAAATATATTTTATCTACTCATGGCAGCAAAATTAAGCATTGTTGAACTGTTTTCAATCTGCAAAGTGTCATTTTTCTTGTAACAAGTCAAAAAAGAACGCAGCAAAGTAATAAAGTGTCAGTAAAATGTTAAAGTGTCAGCAAATGTTCAAAGTGTCAGAAAAATAACAAACAGGCTGTAAAATTTTAAGAAAATTTTACTACAAATAGGTTTCTACATCGTAGGTTATAAACTCTCCCACATTGTTCATTTTCATATATTTAAGCGTAATATTCTGCTAAATATTTATATCCCTTTTGAAAATAACTTAAATGATTATTGTAATAAAACAAATTTTATTATTTTACTGTGATTATTTTTTTAAAAAATCGCTAAAAATTGAGATAAAAATGAGCTGATATTTTTTATTAGTGGCAACAGTGAATATGTTTTGCCTTTGCTTTGTTTTCATGATGACTCAATCTTTCGTTTTCTTATAACTTTAATTTCTGTAAATCTTTTACTTGTTTTTTTTTTAAGAATTTAAAAAAAAATTGTCCCTCTATTATCTTAATGTATTAGTCTTTTATGGCGTGGGTCGTGAAGGGTAATACCTTTATTTTATAAAACAACTAAATTGTTTTCATGCGGTTATATGGTCATCTTCATGCCTAAAACATCGTTAATTTAAAAGTAATTATTACATATTTGCGTTACAATAAAATTATGATATACATTTTGCTTTTTACATTACATATATAGTCTTCTTATTTACATATTATATAAAAACTTGGCAATTACCTTGTAAGTCGGCAAAACAATTTTTACCGATTTTCATAACGGGGGAAGTTTACATATATTTGACAATAACAGGTTGTAAATAAATTTGACAATAATAGGTTTTAAATAAATTTGACTATAATAGGTTGTAAATAAATTTGACAATAATAATAGGTTGTAAATAAATTTTACAATAATAGGTTGTAAATAAATTTGAAATAATAGGTTGTAAATAAATTTGACAATAATAGGTTGTAAATAAATTGGACAATAATAGGTTGTAATTAAATTGGACAATAATAGGTTTTAAATGTATTATAACATTATTATAGTTATATAAAATAGGAGCTATGTGCCACTCATATTTGCAAACTATTTTTCTTGGTCTAAAATTCATATATTTAATTCAAATGTCAATTATAAGATATTCATCTAACGCGGACGTTGATATTGGAAGATATTTGAAACTTGTTGTATTGTTGATAAATATGAGTTCTCTATTGTATTTGATATAAGTATAGACATAACGGCCACGTCGGTTATAAAAGTATTCAACAAGTTATTTTAAATTCTTCTTTGTGTCGCAATCATTTCTTCTACAGACTTCATTGAGGTTCATGGTCACACAGTGGGCGAACTCAGTACAATATCGGTATCTGTTATTATAAATCGATACCGGACATCCCGGATTGAAAATTAGAATCAATTTATATTAGCCAAACCAGAAAAACAAATTCATTAACCTTTATTGTTTGATTTGTAGGACACTCTTTTAAATGATCATAATAGTCGTGACTTTTTTATGCACCACATCCCTCTTCCTTGACCGGTTCTTGAATTAGCTGAAGTAGTCTAAACTGGCGTCTGCACAGTCAGACAAAAAGTAGACGACAGATAGACATTTATTAAAAACCACTTTTTTGACAAGGGACCTCAAAACGTGAAAAATCCATCGAATTCTCCCGCCACACAATACTTTTGCTTTATATAAGAAAGTAAAAAGGGATTCATCCAGCCTCTTATTGTCCTTATAGTCCAGGAGATAGCGTGCAAAAAAATGTCTGACTAACATCAAGCTAGAATTTTGTATACAAGTCAATCTTTTAGCGCCTTTTAAGAATATGTGGTCGGCTAAGTTCGTTTGCGGGACATAGCTTGGCAATAGGCTTTTGAAAAAAACAAACCAGTGGAGAGCGGCCATGTCTCACCAATTATGGTGGACTATGTGATTTTCATGATCCTGAGTACAGAATTAGTTAGTAAACTGAAAATCAAGTTGATCTTAGTTTTTCCTTTGACAGGTGACAACGTTGATTTTTAGTAATATTTGAATACCTAAACTATTAAGTGTGAAAATAACATCCACTTGTTTTTTGGTCTACTAACTAATTCTGTCCTTAGGATCACGAAAATCATACAGTCCACCATAATTGGCGGGACATGGCCGCTCTCCACCATTTACTTTTTTTTTAAAAATGCCTATTGCCAAGCTATGTTCCGCAGACGAACTTAGTCGACCACATATTCTTAAAAGGCGCTAAGATTGACTTGTATACAAAATTCTAGCTTGATGTTAGTCAGACACTTTTTTGCACGCTATCTACTGGACTATTATTTATCAGCTTCACTTATTATAAAAATAATCAATATGTGTTTTCTTATTTAAAAATTACTACCCCCCACTGATCCAACTTCTCTCAAACAAAGGCGAACTAGAAACAGCTACTTGAATTGACCATTATCTACCTTGACTGCTAGAATAAACAAGCTAGAAACAAATAAAGCATAGTGAGTAAACAAACAATAGCTGCAGAATTATGATGTTATCAGTCCATTTATTTCATATTCATACTAAAGCAAGGTTGGCGACCTACAACAAGAAGGACAGCTACTGCAAGTGTGACTTGAATTTGTTTAACTAATTTTCTGTGATTTGGACGTAAAAAAAATACACACAGGGTTCTACTTAAATGGAAGTTAGAATAAAATATCTTTTTAAAAAAATATCAAGCATTACTCTTGTGTAGTGAATTTTATTCTTATTGGCTACAAATTCTTCTAGAATGTCGTATTTTTAAGGAATTTATCATTTAGATTAACCTTATTCCCATTCCAATTTATTTCCCTTGAACTATTGTTAACAGAGTTAACAATAAAGAAATATTTTTTGTTCTTAAAGTTAAATATCTTACACAATGTCTTTGTAAAGAGTGTTATATATACGTGAATGCTGTCAAATTAAAAGATTATTCTCGTTTCTTTAAAACTAAGATTTGCAAAGGATAATTATATGAAAACATCTATGAAATAGTTGAAATTGTTTACTCATGATGTCAATATACGTAATCCAGTAACGATTGATATCTAGGCTACATTATTGGTATTCCTTTTTTTTTAATGAAATCCATTTTAATATCAGCACATCTTTAGATTGGTATTCCCCTTCTTAGAAAAACAGATGAGAGAAACAATCTAAAGAAGATATACGGTATGTACTTCTTCAGACTGTTGTACTACCCTTATAGAAACAAAATTGTGATATTCCTTTATCCCAATACATTGGACTTAACATCCCTTTGTCTTAATAGTTATATTTAGTCAAAGTTTTTTATATTCTAAAAACAAATCTAAAGAAGGTGTACGGAATACGGAATGTTCTTCTTTAGACTGTTATTCCCTTTATAAAAACAGTAGTATGATATTCCTTTGTCCAAAAGTACATTGGGCTAAACATCCCTTTGTCTCAATATTTATATTTAGTCAAAGTTATTTATATTCTAAAAAAACAAAAAACAAAAAAAACAGGGGAGTAACAATCTAAAGAAGGTGTATGGAATGTCCTTCTTTTGACTATACTCACCTTATAAAAACATAAGTGTGATATTCCCTTATCCTAAAGTACATTTGACTAAACATCCCTTTGTCTTAATAGTTATTTATTTAAAATCATTTATATCCTAAAAAAAAGCATAGGGAATTAAAAATCTAAAGAAGGTGTACGGAATGTTGCACTACACTAAAACAGGAGTGTTATATCCCTTTGTCCCAAAGTATATTGGACTAAACATCCCTTTGTCTTAATAGTCAGTTTAGTCAAAGTCATTTATATTCTAAAAAAAACATATAGGGAAGTATCAATCTAAGTAAGTATCTTTACACCATAGAAAAGTGTTAACTTATAGGCTACATAGTAGTGACAATAATGTTATTCCTTATTAAAGAAATGTATCTTAAACTAAGTTGACGAGCAAAATGAAAATTTAATGATTCCAATTGCTTTTGTACATTCATTTTCAAAAATTGGTTGCTTAACAGTAATAGAAAAATAGGAAAATTCTGGTTGAGATTTTTATAACTCATATATATAAAACAGGTTTACTCTATCTTAATATTATATTAAGAATGGTTTAGGCTTATTACCTCTACTTTTATTGAAAGAGAAAAATGCATTCAATTACGTGAAAGAATCAAAAAATCAAGTACAAACATTTCCTGCATAACTAATACCTGTAAAGAACTGCCATCCTCTATTATTTCTAGAAGGTCAATTCCATTCTCTCTAATGAAATCGTATTCTAAGTGATATGTCTGTTATGCCTGATTAAAAATACAACATTATTTAGAAAATCTAATTTCATTGGTGGCTTAAAATTATCACTTAAGAATGACGAATGACGTATATTAATCATATTTGTTATTTTATCAAATATGCGTGTACGCATCCTTAAATCGCTATTATTAACTTATTTCAACATTTATTCTTCAATCACCGCATTCATCTTCCTGGTAGTTTCTTTTTTTATACATAGTGGATGTACTTATTATCAACTAGTACTTAGGTATCAATATCTGGTACTTCAATAAATTGTTATACTCCCCTGTTTTTTTTTTTTTTTTGTTTTTTTTTAGAATATAAATGACTTTGACTAAATTAATACTAAGACAAAGGGATGTTTAGTCCAATGTACTTTGGGACAAAGGAATATCGCACACTTCTATTTTTATAAGGGGAGTAAAAGTTTAAAGATACTATTTCCGTATACTTCCGTACTTTAGGGCATGCGCAGTTTAATGTTTTTGCTGTGGGTAACCTGACACATCGACCATACAAACATAACCTTCTTTCACAGTCATAATAATTATATCGTGTCAAAATCAGCTGTTTTATAATTATGTCTAAAATGTATCCAAAATTTTTAAAATACCAACTCAATACTGTATTGTAAAACGACATCATTTGAAAACAGTATCCGTATTAAGATCTTTTCAATACATCATAACGTAGCTAATGTATGTAACTGAAAGGTACAAGTACAAACTAAATTAGCTACTGTCAAACAACAACACTACTTCATTTTTAGACTAATTGTTGCGTAATATGTATCAATCTATCAAAACTATTATCTCTTACTTTTTACACTCTATTGCCTTGGATCCCCCTTCTATATCTAAAAGGTACCTTGATAAACTAATATAGATGTTTGACTCATTCTTTATCATATTTTTTGTTGCGAAATTATCTCCATGTTACCATAATGGGTTTTACAAGCGTAAAACTATCTTTGAAAGTCTATTCACCATAACTGTTGCTTGGTATTACAGATATCTAGGCTAAATCTTAGAATGGTGTTAAAAAGCTTTTGACATATTAGCCTAGTGATTAAATGTTATGACATAAAAGGGAATATTGCTAATAATAATTTAAAATATCAATATGATAATCAGAGAAATTTTATATTGAATTAGATGACATTTTATGGTGTGAAACTAAAGAAATCGTTTAAGTTATTATGTATTCTTTAAACTATTTCTTTCAAAAAGGGCAATCTTTTTGAGGTAATTTTGGATGAGATCATTTATCAGATTCTGGTACTTCTTTGCTGATCTTTATATATTATTACCCCCTACAATCTCTACTAAGGAACTTCTTGTCGGCTTGTTTCGAAGCGAAGTACTTTACCAATGGAGAGTTCGCATCAAATCGCTAGGAATGTCGAGGACAACCACACCCGACCCGGTAAACAATCTGGTGGGGCGATAAACTTCCTTACCTGAACCTTGGATTTAAAACTTGTAACTTTCCTGGAGCCATATGATATTAAAGTCGACGACGGAATACACAGGAAAACGACGCAAAAAAAATACAAACCGCAAAAACATCCTGAAAAAGAATTAGTATCGAAAAACTGTTTTTTAAAGAAATAACTTATACTTCCCGTTTCTCTAATTATTTATTTTAATATCACTCACAATTCAAATACTAACTGTTAAACATTACTCCTACCGGGTTTTACCAAATAGGAAACTACTATTTACATTTAATTACAGCTGATTTAATTTTTTTTTTTAATTATGATTGATTAAAAAACATAATTATAAATTTATTTCATTCAATCATCAACCTTTCAAATAATTTAACATAGATGAATATTCAAATAACCAAAAAGTTTATTAGGAAATATTAGAAGAATTAAAATATGTACGTATCCCAAACATTTCTTGCATCGTAAGGTTCCAATAGACATCAATATACTCTTTCCAAATCATTTGAATAATCGATTAGTGACCCGACGTCGCACCTCTAAATGATTTGTTGTTGCTAAACTAAGGCATAACCACATTTATTCCAATAAAAATACCTAAATGTTTGTTTTGATTTATAGGCCTTCAAATAGATATAATAACTTTTGTTTATAAATATACAAATATAAATATTTTTCTAAATATATAATCAAGTAGTGTCTCGACGACGGCGACAAATCACCTCGAAATGATTTGTAATTGCTAAGCTAAGGCAAACAAATTTATTTCAATAAAAATGATTGTTTGTTTTGATTTGTTGGTCTTCAAATAGCTATAGTAACTTATCTAAATTAATTTTACTTTTTTATATATAAATAAAATCAAGCCCATTACCCACAACGGCTCGTAATAGTACATTACGCGTCGAGTTCGGAAAGTATAGCATTTTGCATGCGAGTGTGTAGTTTGCACCCGAGCGACAGCGATTTTTCGCACGAGTTGCGAACCGTACTTTATCTACGATTGTTAGATTTTAACAATAAATACAGAAAAAAATAATAAACTTCCTGTATGTAAGTTCGTATCTATCTTTTGATAAATATGACATCAATTCGTTAGTTGTATTTTGTGCCGAATTAATTATTTCGGAAGGCGTATTACTATCCTCATTTTCGTCATAATCATTTAAATCACTCATTGATTTTAACATAAAACTTGATATAAACAGTTACTTTTATTAAACAAACTAACAAACATCAAATTAGTTTTGTTAAATGTAAACAAACTCGCTAATCGTGCGTAAAGGTGAAGAATTCTTCTTCTTTACCGCCCTAGGGTGGTAAAGAATTCTTTAGAACTATGAGACGCACATGCGCAATGAATACAAGTATGTAAAGAATCACTTTCTACGCATCTAAACAGAGATACAATGTTTATATTTCGTTTCAATCGTAGATAAATTAGAATACATTAGATTATTTTAAACATAAAAAATAAATAATAGATACTTTTACTTAATAATTATATTTGATTTTTTTGTTTGTATGCATTACGTTATCTGCAAGTCAGTAATTGCGCAGTTCGTCCTTCGATAAACTTGGCCGTGTTCTTTAGAGTAGTTATAATAAGTTATTCAAAAGCGCATCTAACGTACAGTGTGCATTTAAATAAACTTGTACTCTAGATAGATGTTATAAAAATACTAGGACAATCCTACGTACTTAATTTCTATTTTTATGCATGTGTTTAATTGTTATTGAAAATCCTTGTCGTTGAATCTAACAACATAAAGGATGTTATCAGTTGTTTCGTCGACTAATCTTGTTTCTTTTTTATCATTAGATTTTAAAACGTAATTATTTGTTTTCTCTTCATATTTTGCAATTGTCTATTGTCTTCGAAAACAGGGCCGGCGCAAGGGCCATGCGAGACATGCGGTCGCATGTGGCGCCGCATTGGACGAGGCGCCGGCGAAGCCGGCGGCTAGTACAAGGCGACAAATACAAGTAAACAAATTTGTAGCTTAGAATATTTCCTATAGAAAAGATCTCATGACTTATATTCGTAGGTGAAACGGTTTTGGAGATAACCTCAATTTACATTCTTATTTATCATGAAAAGTGCACTGCTTTCAATACCACCTTAGGCCCAATTCACACTCGAGTGGCGTGGCGCTAGTTAGTACCTACCACCTCTATATGCTAACTTATGACCCAATGTACACTGTTATGGCGTGGTAGAGGGTTTCAAGTGGCGCCCCCGCCACGCCACTCATGACTTATAGAAGTGGTGCGCCACTTGCAAGCAATTAATTTCTTTCTCTGTTCTTCCTGTGTCGTTCTATCTTATTGTGTGTGAAGTCACGAGCGGCGTCGGAGTAGCGTGGTGGAGGCGTCACTTGACAGCTAACCAGCGCCACGCCACTCGAGTGTGAATTGGGCCTAAGGAGGTGTTGAAAGGAGTGCCCTTTTCATGATAAATAAGAAGTTAAATTGAGGTTATCTCCAAAACCATTACACTTACGACACAAAACCGTTGATTACTTATATTTTTTTCTGTAAACGTGTCCGTTACTGAGATATGTATTCACAAAAAAAAAGATTTTGATGACCTTTGACCCCGCGTAGATCTTTTAGTGGCACTCAGATGAATGGGGACTTTTGATTTATCATTAGATTTTAAAACGTAATTATTTGTTTTCTCTTCATATTTTGCAATTGTCTATTGTCTTCGAAAATAAAGTAGTAATTGAAATACGTAACAGAAAATGCGAACGGTAATACTATTTTTAACATGGGAAATATGTTTAAATAAATTGTTTCAATAACTTATTTATGTTTTTGTATATTAACTTAACTGTGGTGGAAAAGAGTTAGTTTGGTTGAAGGCACAAATAAGTGTGTGCGCATGTGCAAACTGCAATGTTTACATCCAAATAAAACCTAAACTTCTTCCACCCGTCTCTCTCTCTCTCTCTATGCCGCATTCATTGAAATTTTCACCGGAACCGCAACCACTAAAGATCAACAGAGCAGGAGATACCGATAAACGGAAAGAACCACTAGATAATAGAAAACTGCACTCCTACGCTGCATTTACACCATCTCATGCTGTCTCATACCGCTACCGCTACAGCTGAGAACTCGCAATAATAGTCTTCTGACCAATTAAAAAAATATCTCACCTCATTTATTATTATTTTTACCCCTTTTTTTACTTCTCATAATATAAAGAGAAAGTATTATGGTAGCGCGAAAATTCGATTTTGGAATTTTGATGGAGTTATACGTTTTGAGGTCCCCTGAGTCCAAAAAATGTAAGTCTGTCGTCTGTGTAGACGGCTGGAGCCTAAACTATTGAGCTGATTTTTACAAAATTTGGCATACTTACATGTTCAGAAAAATCATACCCCGAAGCGAAGTCGAGATATGAATTTTACCACTAAATTTGGGGCGCTATCTCCACAAAAACTCTGAAAAACGCAAAAAAAGATTTTATCGAAAACGGTTTAGACGAGTTTGATTAAAAAAAATGCTTAAATTTTTTTCATTTAAATTCGAATCTAACGATTTAAGCCGATTTCCCGGGAAAAATCTAGCTTCTGAGTAAATAGCTTACTTAAAACGCGGACGGAGAGAGCCTGGGTTCGATTCCCCACTCAGGAAAAGTTATTTTTATGATAAAATTTGATAAAATGTTATTAATAATTAGATGTATATACGAAAAATGGAAAAGACTGGGCTCGAATATGAGAAAGTTTGTCTGAGTTGTCTCAGACCGATTTTTCTCTTATATTTTATGATGTTGACTTAGTTTGATCCCTCTATAAAATTCTATTATGTTTTATAAGTGGGTCACTTAGGGATAAATTAAAACGCAACTTTCTTCAAACCATCCTTGGCTATATTTCAACCCTCAGTTGGGTCATTCTCAAGCCTACAACAGAAACATTGATTGATAACCTTTGGTTTTAACCAATATATATTAACAATACTGAACATGGATTTAAAAAAAATAAAAAATAAAAATTCAAGGCATATCTGATATCAAGAATGTACATTATAATCAAATTTCTTCACTGTGATAAGACAAGATGTAGGCATCAATAAAAAATGTTTGTTATATAGTCATTTTAATTGTTATTTTTGTAGTTGTTATTGTTAGATTTTAGATTTATGATTGTTAGTTGAGAAGAAGTGTAATAAAGATGTATGTGATAACAAGTTACCAAATAGGTAATATTTATATGACCAAATATCAATGTATGAGATTCAACAATGTTTTAAAATTTAGGACTATTTCAAATGTTTCATTAGGTAAGAGAGTTTATTTTTTAGTTTTTTAAAATCCATGTTCAGTATTGTTAATATATATTGGTTAAAACCAAAGGTTATCAATCAATGTTTCTGTTGTAGGCTTGAGAATGACCCAACTGAGGGTTGAAATATAGCCAAGGATGGTTTGAAGAAAGTTGCGTTTTAATTTATCCC
>KZ651079.1:48712-61554 GCA_001010745.2 Gerris buenoi | reverse complement strand
TTATTTATAAAAATCATAAATTTGAAACCTGTCAAAATGAAGATTGTAAATATTATGGGATATGACAAAACAAATAAAATAACTTGCGGATTTTTTCCGAACTAACTTTTCATTCAGCAAATTTGCTGAAAACGAATTAAATTCGGCTGAAAAATGACTAAAAGTATTAAAAAGATGCATTGTCATCGTTTTCTGAGCTGTTCTGATAGTTTCAAATGTCTAGCTACTCGGGATGTTAGTTAAAATTCGATTGCAAGATTTGTACCGGACAAACAAACAAACAAGAAACCAAGTTAATAAAAACGTAGTAAAAAGGCTTCGCACCCTAAAAAGAAATACGGAAGTACTGCTGGAAAAGTAGTCCCAAGGATATGTACCTGCTCAATATAATATACCTTAACAGTATGTACTTTCTCTGTACTAGTAATCAGATCAATTGCCATGTAAACTAGATAAGAAGATACATCATGCTATTTTATTTATTTACTAAATTATTTTATTTTATTTTTAAGGTTTCGTTTATATAGATAAACAGAATTGTATAGACTGTCATTTGATAGTATCTTTCCACTGTGGGCTAAATTATTGAGATTCTTAGTGTCAAGTGTTGACTACAAGGCCGAGTCCAGTCTTTTTATTCAAGTCGGGCAAGAGATTAACTAGGTCAGAACCATATCGTACCCGTAGCATAAGAGAGTAAGAATAGTATATGAGAATTGCATTTTGATGCTTGAATTAGGTCAAAACATAGTTATTCGTGTTCACTCTTGCTCCTTAGGCTACGGTCCTGCTTAACTTGAAAGAATGAAGATTTCCCACGGTTACCGAAAAACCCCAGTTGGTCTCATTTAGGATGATATCGAATAGCTAATAGCTTAATATAGTATAAAAGGATGACTTAATGTGGCAATTTGAAAAATAGATATATTAGAAATATATATAATGTAAATGAATGACGTCACATAACGGATTCGTCGAGGGTATAAACATAACGTATTAGAGTTATATTAGATGTATTTGTCCTTCTTTACGACCTTCATGATAATAACCTGCCCACTTATTGGTATCTTTTCTGACCATGAGTAAATAATAATTTATTTTCAACGGATTCCACTTCCTTAAAGTCTCCTGCTGATGCGAATTCATCTTATTTGGTTTGGTAAAGTGATCTAGAATAAATCTTCTTTTTATTAATTTCTTTATTATTCACCCTTCTATTCAAGCTCCAGAACGTAGATTGCAGTAATCGCAAAATTCTTGATTTTGATTTCATTAAAGTCACTATAACATATAACATAGATTATTTTTAAGAACTATTCTAGGTTATACATTTTTGACTTATTAGATTAATAAGTTCTTACACCAAATTTCTTATCTATATATTGCTTCAAAGCAATATTTTTAAATCTTCTTTTAGGAATCAAATTGATAATCCCTGTGAATTTAAGATTATGTTTTTCTTATAAAACATCAATTTTTTTCTCTGCATTCATAAGATAATGTGGTTATGGTAATTTGAAAGATCAATTTATTAATCAATTATGCTTAACTGCCACCATCGTCGAAGGTTGCGGTCGACTGACAAGGTTATAAACAAAGGGAGGTTATCAAATAGGCTTTTAGTTGTGGTTTCGTGAGGGACTGAAGTGAATTTATTGCAATTTCTTAAGTGCATAAACTATTGTAGCGTTACCCCTATCGTCTTAATCTGTTTATAGCCATCATCCCTTTTCCTTTCCTTCTACTAAAAATCTGATTAAATATAATAATTTTATTTTCAGCCGTATCTTTCTCCTGAAACAATACACCTTTCTGTTCACATCAATGACGATGAAGGTCCATGTTTCACAAAAAAATATATATTAAAAAAGAACTTTTACTAATAGCAAAAAACCTATGCAAGAAGAGACAAAAAACATTTTAAAATTACTGTGAAATCCCGCCATAAAAGGAAATGTTATGGTTCACTAACCACTTTCTTGATTTCGCTCCGGTCAACCGCTATATCAACCTTAGATTTACCAACGCGATCGGTTGTTTAGGTTTGTCTTTCTGGATGCACCTGTTACTACTCGGTCCAAACCCATCCCTCAGAAGGGCAAATTCGTCCTTCAATTTTAAGTTGTCATGAGTGCCACATAGAATAAACTAAGAAAACACTTTCTAAACTTTCTTTAGCTAAACAAAACTGTGAAATTGACAGTCAAGTTCACTTAAGCACAAATAAAGAATATACTTGGCACTAGGGGTCATTACTGTCGTTAACTTACCTTTAAACACATTTTCTGTTTCAAAGTTTGGAATTCATCGGCAGATGCGTCAAAGAGCGTACCGAACTCATGTTTATTTTGTCCTTATCTCTTTTACCCATAAAGCCTCGTCCAGACTGCCAAACCGAATAGTGTAATTGAGAGGAGCTTTGGTCTTTGCGCATGCCCAGTCTGAGATGCGCAGGAGCACTTTAGACTGGGCATGCGCAGAGACCAATGCTCGGCTCGTTTCCTCTGTTTGGTTCGGCAGCCTGGACGAGGCTTAATACTATCATATCATTTGTTATAGTCGGTTTCATTACGTCCCTCTGATCTATTGAAGACACTCTTAAGTACTTACTATAACTTCCATTATTGTCGTTTATCGTTAAAGATTGGCTTTATGGAATAATGCCTTAGTGGCAAGTGCTTCTTTATTATATTGATTTGACAATATTGCATTAAATTTGAATTTTGAAGGATCTTACACACTTGCTTTTGCTTTAGTTTTTAATTCTTTAAAAATAAGTACTAATTACAATTACAGACTTCTAATTTATTCTTAAGGCTCTACCGCCCTTTGAGATTAGAAAAATCGTTAAAATGAAAATTTTATTGGTTTTAAGAAAGATTTTAAAAATCTAAGTCCAGACTTCATTCCTAATTTTAATTCTGCAACATTTGAGCCCTATTTCAACTTTCTACTACAATAAATACGACAAATATTTCAATACAAGGAGTTTTATCGTTGTATTGAAATGGCGCTTGTGTATAGCAAGTTGAAATAGGGCTCAAATTGTGCAGAATTAAAATTGGGAATGAAGCCTGATTTAGATTTTTGATATCTTGCTTAGAACCAATAAAATTTTCATTTCACTGTTTTTTTTTTAACCAAAGGGCGGTAGAGCCTTAATATTTTAATTGCTTGCGTTAACCTAACAACATCTGTTACCTCAACATTAAAAAAAAATAAAATAAAATTATCGTTGGTATATGAGTACTAAAAAAACCAACTATAGCAATAAAAATAAAACCGNTTCTTATAAAAAGTTATTTTATTAATTTATTTATTTTATTATTTTTTTTAACAAAGTTATCGTTTTTATTGTTAATATATATGAATATGATTTGGTTTGTTTTGTTTATTTTATTTTGTCATTGTTAAGTTGAGGGATTTAATTTTGTTATTTATTTTTGTGAACAAGTATTGGCACTCTTTTAGTTTGATACCCCCTATTTTATTTCAAGTTTGGCTTAATTTGGGCGGGTATAAAAATGAGACAAGAAATAAAAATATAATTGTACATAAAAATAATATCACTTATGCAATTAACTAACTGGCTTGAGCCGTTCTTTGATTTACACAATTGATTCTTTTTTAATACAGCTAAAATATTTAAATAATAACCTATACAATGTAGTGCAGAGGAATCAGTCGAACTAAATTTATTGATTTTAATTTGACCGTTACCATTTAGTAAAACATTTTTAGTGTCTTTTAAATTAAACAAATAGTTATTGGTTAAAACTATTATTTAGATAATTTCGAGGTAGAAATTAAAAATATGTTGTTATTAGATAATAGAAATAGAGTAAGGAAGTGAATAGAAAATAATTGAGAAAAGAAGGGTTTATAGTTCATAGAAATTATCTTTAATTATAAATGAAGAAGAGAAATGTTATTTAATTATAAATTGGTTGTTACAATTTATAACTGACATTTATAACAATTTGTAACTTCAATATTTATTAAAAAAGTATCATTCATAGTGTAAATATATTCAGAGGATCATGAGTTAAAGGAAAGCTTAAGATGCTATTGGTTAAAGAATGAGGTTATCTACAAATTTAAGAAAGGTGGTAAAGAGAATTCATGTTGGATGTTATCATAGTTTCTGGTAACGGCCATGTACAAGACATTTAAATCAGGTGGGATTTGACTAAAGCTAGAATGTTCATCTTCTTCCGTAGCTGACGCTGTAGGATCCGCTAAGGTAATCGATATTTTTTACAGCGGGGTGTGTGATGAACTGACTAGGATTGAAGTAGTAAGGCTGGGCCTGCTGTTGGGGCTGTTGGTAGTACCTCTGGTTATTCCAGTTGTTGTTCCAGTTGTTATTGTCGTTCCAGTTGTTATTGTTGTTCCAGTAAGTGTTTACTGGAGGATTCCATATTGGTTGAGGAGCTGGGGTAGGTGCTGGGTTCCAGATTGGTTGAGGAGCAGGAGTGGGGGGAGGATTCCAGACAGGCTGAGGAGCAGGGGTGGGAGGGTCCCATGCTGGCTGGCTGTTCCACTTTGAGGATGTAGCAGGTTGTCCAAATTCCCAAGCGAATCCTTGGCTTTGGGGCTGTTCTCGTTGTTGTGATCCCCAAGTGCTTTCGAAGACATTGTGAGAGGTTTGTTGTTGCTTCCTTGATGGCTGGACTTGGTTGTTGTTGTACCTGCAACAATGAAATATTGAAGTTTGAGTTTAATTATTGACCCTCACAGTTACACCGTTTACTTTGGAAAAGGACACAACAAGAAACATTTATTAGCTCATCACAAAAACTACATTCAATCACTTTGATGTTCAGTTCTAACTATTTGACAAAATGGTTCAAACCAATGCGCATAAAGACAAGTAGCTACTTTGGTGTGAAAATAAATTTTTTCAACCAGTTATTAATTCTGATTCCTTGTGCATAGGTTCCCACCAAATCTCATTCAAAACATTTAATTTATAATTACTTCTTTTTCTTTATAATGTCGTTAATGATTTAATTTTGTTTTTATGTTTCAGGTGAGCTCTCAAAATGAATTCTTATGAAGGTATACTTTTACTCTATTGCCTAATATTATTATTAAGTACTAATATTAGATATTAATTTATTTAGTTAGATTGTAACTTGAAGACAGTTAAAGCTTCGTCCAGACTGTGGAGCCGAACAGAGGAAACGAGCAAAGCATTAAGTCTATGCGCATGCCCAGTCTGAGATGCGCAGGCGCTCTTTAGACTGAGCATGCGCATAGTCCATTTCCATTTCTTCTGTTCGGTTCGGCAGTCTGGACGAGGCTTTACAAAAGAACCTAAACCGAATATGAGTTTTTACTTTGCTTAAATTTTCCCACATATTCATTGAGCTTGTAAAAAGGAAAAATGTTGATAATTTCCTTTCAAGTTTTAATTACTATACATTTCTATTTTATTTTGGATTATATTATAACAGATTTGGTAAAAAGAAGTTTTTTCTTTTGTCACTTATTAGGTATTAGCTTTCCATCTGGCATTTCCAACATTCGACACCGCGTTATGTTACAAGGTTTGTAATCAGCTGTGAGAAGACCTAGAAACCAAAAACAATCCAAAACCTAGAAAATTCCAAATTATTACCTAGGGTCATTGTGATAGATGGCAGGATCCTCTCTGTACTGTCCATCATCAACGGCTCCATCAGCCAAAGCGTTGTTTCCCTGAGGGTTTAGAGTTGGTGGAGCTACATTGATGTCACTACCAGCAGGTTGGAATCCATTCTTGTTTGCTCCGTACTCTACTTCACGTACTTTGCCAGTGTCGTCTACATATCCGTATTTACCGTAGACCTCACCATTTGCGTATTTAGTTTCTATTTTGAAAGATCCATCTGCACCTTCGTAACCATATGAGTAAGAGCCATCGTCGTTATGTCGGTCTATCTGCTTCAGGATTGGCACAGGTGTCGTGTACTCAGCACCCACCGCCAGTCCTATCAGACAAAACGTTAACACCTGTAACAAAGGATTGGATTTAATTAGTTTTTGCATTATTATGATCGTCTCGGAGAGTTCTTATTGACTAGTGATTCTTAGTGACTAGAACTCAGGTATAAAGTTTGCATTTTGCTCATATATATGCCACATTAAAAAAACTGAAAAATTATTAATCTACCTGAAAAAAGCTTTACAATGAAATGCAACATGCCACATAAGCAAAACTTTTTTTAACTTCTTCATATCGGCCATTTTTTTTTTTTTTTTTTTTTTTTTAATTCAATTTTTGTAACAATAGTTGTATATTCTTTTCAAGGACAATGTGTAACATGACTTGCTGACTAAAAACTTTCTTTTTAGCCGTTTTAGCACTGTTATATTATATGGTCAGCATCTTGAAAATATTAATATCTAAATATTCTTTTCCCACTCTTTACCTTTAAAACGTTGTATAACATGTCATGTAGACTAAAAACTTTTTTAATAGTCTTACTATATTGGCTGCCATTTTGAAAGTATTAAAATTTTGGAATTTACAACAAAATAAAACTACAGTTGTCACAAATAATGAGATTTTTGTTTTTATTTTTTTGCCAATTTTTGTTGAAATCGGTTAATTTTTATGCCAGTTATCGTTAGATAAACACGCACAAATTGAAAAGCTTCTGAAATGAAGAACTCAGTTTTCTCGTTCAATTAAGCTCTAATTTTTAATAATTTAATGTATCATTATTGTGAGTCACATTCATTCTCTATTAGAATGTATAAATGTCTATCCTTGAAATATTGAATGGTTTTACTCTGGCATTTTAAGAATTTAATATATAATATACACTATATGTTTAAAGTTACAGCTGTTTAATTTTAAATCCAAGGTTAAATTTTTTACAAGTACAATCTATTTATTAATTCATACAGAAAACATACATACATTCTCATTCACATGACCAAAGCAATACGTAATATTATGAAATTTATTAGACAAGATTAACACTCTAAAAGTATAATACACTGTGAATTATGATAGTAACATCTTAAATCAGGTGTTAAGATATGTTTCAGCTTTATTTATGTCTAAAGTTCAAAATGTCTCGAGCCCCTCATTACACAAGCTTTTGACACATCAATATTTCGTTATTTATGTTCTAATGGCTTAGCTTTTATAATGTTTATTTTATTATGGTATACATTTCTTATGCTAATGTTTTCTTCTATCTGCAATATTTATACGGTATTATGAGCAAAAAAGCTTAAATTAAACGCCATTTTCCAATATGGTAGCCGAAGCACAGCTAAAATTTTAGGGGACTTTTAGTGTTCATGAGGAAGATAAGCACTACATAGCTCCCAAATTTCTTCCTTTCTTCCTTGTTTTATGAATTTGTTTTAGTGGGCGTTGTAATACTGAATTGTTACCTAAGGCCCGGTCAAACAGGAAGCAGACCTTCCGTAGTCCGACGTGGACTGGGATGGTCAAACAGAAAGCGGACAAGATACAGGGTAATTTTTTCAAATTTTGTTTCTTATTTTTAATTTCTTCCGCTATATTGGCCACCATTTTGAAAATATTTAAGTGTGGATATTCCTACGTGTTCTATTTTCTTAATCCTTATCATTATAATTAAGTCTAGTAGTTCCTCCGACTAAGAATAATTACTTCTTCGGTTCGCTTCAGCAAACACCAAAAATAAAATGGGTGAATGAAATAAATTAAATAAAAAAAAAAAAGACAGAATTTCGTTGAGTTGCACCTTCTGTGCTGTGAGTAGAGTTCATTTGAATACCGGGTTTTCTCATATTTTCGAATATATTAAGAACAATTTCAGAAAGAAGTTATATACTATCCTAAAACTTAAAATAAATATCGAAAAAGAGACGACGAAAAATATAATATTATAGTCCGTATTATAGCCGTATTATAGTCCGGGTGTCGCATATCGTACTGGAAAACGCACTCTTGCACAAGCTGAATAACTTTATCAGTATATTCATCGACATGTTGCTTTCAGTTTCAGTTCACCAAAATATCTGTGGAACTGAAATTCTGAACAACTGTAAATCAACTGAAATTCTATCCGCCGCGGACAGCCGTCTTATTTTCATGATAATGCAATATTACATACGGAAGAATCCGCGGCTTCTTGTTTTACCGGGCCTTGTGGAAAATTCAACTGCTGTTCTGATCCCCGCGGACTGATTTGTCCGCTGCGGACAGTGGACAGTCACCCTCTGTTTGACCAGGATGTTGGAATATTACAATCCACAAAGTCCAAAACTTGTCCGCGCCTTGTTTGAATGAGGCTTTAACGTTTAATGTTGTAAGTTAATTTTTTATAACATCTTTCAAACATTATATTAATTACAAGAAAAAAAAAATAGTTAGGCTTATTCACACCTTCAATTATTTTACGTTTTTAAACGAATTAACTGTTAGAAAAAAATTATTTGTAAGTCGTATTTCTATATTTTTAGTAGCGAATCGAACGGTTTCTTGTGAATACGGCGCTTTGGTTATGCACATACCGCACGCCACATTTGTCTTGGAGTTCCTGCATACCTCGTTCCGTATTGATACCGGTTTGCTTGTTTATAATCTTATATAAATAAGTGTTCAACTTAGGTTGTTTCAAGTTCAAGTTAAAATGTCCCTGAAACTGCCGTTTTGATCTAGCCACGCCCCAAGGTCTACAACTTAGATACAAGAAGACAACTTCTCTCAGACACTGCATTGTTCTGTCGACATAAACTCGAAAATAAACCACGCTTCCAAACAAAACAATCATCTTTTTCTTTTGTTTTCTTTTTATTGCGTTAAGATTCTTCCGCTTAAACATTCGATGAATAATTGCTTAACAATACATTGCTCAATGATTTATGTAACGTCAATGTAATCATTCAATTTATTTATACACCTTAAATAAATATTAACTTCTAGCGAAAAAAAAAAAAACAACAAAAAATAAAAAATAAGTTTTGATCACACTAAAACTGCGTGTAAAAAGCCTCGTTCCTCTGTCCTATTCATTATTATTAATTTAATTTTAATTTTAATATATATTATAATAATTAAGAAATATTTGGAGAATAAATTATTTGTAGACAATACGTTTAGCTAAGGTTTTTTATGATTGTCTTGGAGTAACGTTATCGCACTTTGCTTAAATTGTCTATACTTTTTAAAAATAGCAACTTGTTTATATTTTTGGGCCTGATATTGCTTTTAATACGTTTTTCTTTTCATTTTCTTTGTTTTTAGTTTCGAAATTCTTCTAATCTAAATTTGACCCACTTCTCGACTTCCTAGAAAGTTGAAACTTACCTACTACTAACCCAGATTATGTATTTCAGATGATAATGCAATCATTATTTTTACAAAAGCATGTTATCAAACATTTTGCTTAACTATTATTTACTTATTTTTTAATTGTATTAATTGTTACTGGATGATATTGTAAACTGTGGTGGTGATTATGTCTTGCTTAAATAATATAAAAATATTTTCTTCTGCGTACCACAGACGAGACAGTGACAGTGATATCGGATTATTGTCTAGTATAACAGCTATTGAATTTCTATCTGGAAATTATAAAATTCCTTAAGGAATTCCTCAGTTCTACCACAAATAAGGAGAATAACATTTCCTCATTTTTTAATTCCTACTATAAAGACATTTGAATTCGTTATATTGTTGATTAATTTTTGCTGGGTTTGATACCATTTTCTTATACAAATTGAACACAATTAAAATAAATATTGTATACCTTTATGTACTTATAATTTTTGTAATATTTATTTAATTTATAATTTTGTAAATGTATTTGCTGTACTAACTCGAGCCGACTAGTTTAAGATCTCAGGGTTTCAATTTTTAAGCTTAGATTGTATTGAGATTCTGAAAACTAAGCTTTATATTCTGAAAAAAAATATAACTTGATTTTTGATTAAGATTGTCAAAGTATATTATATTATACTGCCAAAAAATATACTGATAACTAGAGTTCGGATTTTGCATATTTGCATATAGTTATTTTATTGCCCCAAGTGATTTTTCTTTACGAATTATGATGTTTGGAATGCACTAGGCCACTTTAAATTCAAATTTAAAATTGTATATTTGGCATATTTCGGGCATTCTTGCATATTTCCGGCATAAGTGCATATTATTGCATATTTTCGCATAAATATTCTACTTTTTGAGAGAAATTTCAACTAAAGTACATATTTTATATGATGTTTCTAGTCAAACATATATTATCTAGGTACCAAAACCTTTTGAGGAGTGGAGAACGTCACCCGAATCCAGGAAGGGGCGGAGTGTAGAGAAGATATAGAAAATCTGACCCCAGCTGACCCTAAAATATGTTCCAGTAGTGTCGTGCGTCGCGTCGTTGAGGGAACGTTTTCACGTTTAAAAAAATGGTTCTTTCCGACCGCAAACGAAATTTTAAGATTTTTTTTACAAATTTAGAGGAAGTCTTAGTAGTTCAGACAAACTTTCTTACTGTTTCCTAAATTTAAATAATTTAAAATTAATTGTAAAATAATGGTAAATTTTAATTGTTTTTAGAATATAGTCAATATCTCTATTTTTGGTGATTATTCTTGTGTATTCTACTGCCTAATCTTCAAATGCCAAGTTTTTTAGTATTTTAAACCCTCTAAATGCACTTTTCTTAGCACTATTCAATATTTATAGCTGCCTATTGGAGTCATTGGAGTTTATATATTAGAAAGAAATGCATATTTAAGTGCATATATTTGAGATAAGTGCATATATTAGGGATAAGAGCATATTTTAGTGCATATATTTTTGGGATAAGTTGCATATATTATGTGCATATTTCGCAATTTTCAAATACATATATTGAGGTTTTTAAGTGCATATTGATCCGAACTCTACTGATAACATAATGGAGCAACTTCATTAGCACTAATTTCTGACACTGTACACCAACGTTCAATTCTGTGGCTTAAATGGAAATGATTAAATATAGTAATTAAATTAGTAAGTTCAATGTGCAGTGATATCTTAGATATGGGAGGTTCTTTATGTATGTATGTATATAAATTTTATAAATCGTAGCACATTTTCAATGATTGAGAGAATAAACTCAGAATTTTTTTTATCATAATTCTTAATGATGAACAAATTTTAAAGACTAATAAGTGTTTGCCATAGATGCGGGAGCGTCTATGGAGGTCATCTTAAAGCAATAACACAAACAGTTTCTCCTGGAAAATTGAAAAATAAAATATTGTCATTAAATTGGCAATAAACTTTGTGTAATTTGGGGAGTCTCACGTCCATCTCTGACATGAAGTAGACTCGCCTCTCACTAAATCTTTTTATTAATGTAACTTTTTTTGTTCTTTCGCAATTGGCAATTGGCACTGAAGATGGCCTTTTGAATTCTGAAAGCTGCTTTTGCAATTATTATTTTTTTTTGTTTTTAATTTACGAGGAGAGACTGTTTGTGTTCCTTTAATAAGTGTTTGTTAAACGTTTTAATATGGGTTGAGACCAAAATTGAATACAATATTGCCAATTATCATTGTCTTATTAAAACCGAATTTATAATCTGAAATATTTATTACAGCTACTATGTAGTCAAAGCAGTTCATAAATTTAACCTTCACCTTAAGGTTTTTTTTTCTAAAGTCACCATAAATATTTTGCATAAGGGCGTTAGCAGGAGAAGTTAGAATGAGAGGGTTTTTAAAAAAGAGATCAAATTTCTTTTTGAACTTAATAAATAAAGAAAAAGTTTTAAGACGCCTACCTGAGCCGTGGTTCAGGTTTTGAGGGTAGGCAATTGTTTTTTTTTATTGCTTTTTTGTCTGGATTTCAAGGTCAATTTTAAGTCAGTTTTAAAAATAAAATATCATAATTGTTCTTATGACTAAGTCCGAAGAATGCTATGATGTTGTATGTACTAATATTAATAAATCATTGTATTCTTTTAAAAATAAATCACTAATATGATAAAGGTTCGAACTCGTGTACTGTCTTTTTCATATATTATATTTTGTTTATATGTTATTAAATAATAGATTATAAGTCATAACTTTGCTTCTTGTCTCTAGTATTGTTTTATGTCAGGACTTGTCTTTGATTTAAGATCAAAGTGCTTTTTGTGTAATTAGGAAAAAACTGAAGAAAAAATAAATAGCGGACTTGTTTATAACCTGCATCACGGTAACCTTTCTTTTCTTAAAAAAATGTCTCCACTTCATAGAAAATCATTGAATTATGGATAAGTTTTTGTGTTCGCTCCTGGTGGCTAAATTTAGTACTAAAATAATAACCAAGCTTCCTTATGTTATTTCCAACTGCATGACAATGTATATTGCATAAAAATTTATATGTTTTTGTGCCACGTTAAAAACGGCAAAGACATGAATATTTCTCTTGTAGTCAGAGTACTAGGAAGTTAGTAGCAGAGGTTTTTCACTTTTTTGGTACATAATTTCACCAATAGAAGCGCTGAAGTAAAGTATTTAAATATAGTAGAACAGGAGGAAGCTCGAGTTTCACTTTTTGGTTCTAAATTTCACTAATAGGAGCGCACCAAGACAGCCATCTTCAGAGAGAGAGATGTAAAGGTTGGCTAAACTGTTGGATACACTAGATTCAATGCCCAAAAACATATTAATGATTCACGATTTTTCATGAAGTGAAAAAAAAAGTTCAACACTGTTTTACCTCTGATTTGATTTGTATGATAGGTTATATAAATGACAGGTTATAAACATAGTTTAATTTTTATGTTGTGATTTCTGTTTGTGCCTTGAAGATTTTAAAAATATGATCAATCATCCATAATATAGGTGGCAATTTAACTATACGTTCAGTAAATACCCGG
>KZ651079.1:36682-48389 GCA_001010745.2 Gerris buenoi | reverse complement strand
AGAACGGTAGCTCCGCCCCCTTATTTGGCGCGGGGTACGCCCCCCGATTGCCCACTCACGGGAAGGCCGAGCCACGGCTGCAAGCCACGCCGCGGTGGATTTTGGACTTGCCGAAAATCCAACCTAGCTAGCCGAGCCTCGCCGGCTCGTCCGAGCTTCCCCACACACGGTGAGTTTTGGAGCGGCGCGGGGCCGTTCGGCCTGGTGGACCTGTCGTGTGTGGGGGCCTTTATGTTATTTCCAACTGCATGACAATGTATATTACATAAAAATAAAACGGCAAAGACATGAATATTTCTCTTGTAGTCAGAGTACTAGGAAGTTAGTAGCAGAGGTTTTTCACTTTTAAAATATATAGACCATAAATGAATTTAAAGTATTTTATAATGTTTATTTTTGTAAACTAATGTCGTTTAATCACAATCCCCTAAATATAGATTCGGTATTCATCTGCACTTTCCATTTCATGGTTCCGTAAAAGTGTTACGGAATCAAGTTGTGACAAACAACATTATTAGTAGGAACAACTTCTGAATTTCTCGCGTCCGACTAAGCGAGATGTGTCGCTTACTAATGAGTTAATACTAGAAAACCTTACTTGCCTTAGTTCCTATAACCTTTCTTATTGGTAACCTACACTTTTTCTTCTACTCGAAGCATTAAGTCACGTTAAAAAAAACACACGCTGACTGCATTCCAATTCACAGTTACTCTTCAAGAATGTGCACAAGGACACCAATATAAAAATTATGTAATTAAAGTAACACGGAAAAAAATAATTTAACTATTATTTTTTTGTTTTCTTATTTTGATCATTGCATAATTTTATTTATTCCGTTTAGACAACTTTCTTTTTACTGGAATAATTAAACGGTTGTTTTAAAACAAGTATTATTTTGTTACATTTTTAAGATAAATCAATAAAAAACTTGTTTGATTAAAAAACTATATATGTTATACAACTTTCTATAATATTTCAGGGTCAACGATGTTTTTTAGATAATGTAAATGTAAAACTTAAATAGCAAAATTTCTCAAATAAGAGAGTTTAAATTAAACTGAATTTATTCAGATTAATTATTATTCATTATTATTGCTTCAATTAATAATTTAGTTCAAATCAACTTTTAAGTTTATCTAATTTTAATTCTTATATAATTTTTATAGAATATTTGCTTCTATTAAAGTACAAAATACAGGATATTGACCTTGAATCATGATTTCTTATAGTGTTAATTATAATATAATACTTACGTCAATATTTCTTATTAATTAAGTTCATTTAAAAAAGGGAACATATAATTTAGTTTTCTATAAATTCTAATAATTATTAATGTTTATTGTTGAACAATGAAGTTAACAACGCCCAACCTACAGCCATGTTTATAGTTATTAAGAAATACAAATAAAAACAAATAACGTTATAGTTATTAGTTATTACTATTTTGCTACCGAGCTTACCGAAGGTAACCGTAAACGGAAGCCTAAGTCTTCTGATGAACCATTTTTATTTGTCTACAAATTCAAAAATGTCTACAATCAAAATGCATTTCAGACATCATTAAAAACCTTTGGTCTCGTTTTTCTATATGCTATAATTTTAGTGAATACTTATATGTATTTTGAAAATATCAGCGTAATTCTAATGATAGGTATGGTTAGCCTTCAAGTCTAATATTATAACCTACTCACATTTCTTCCTCTCACGCATGCGTACATTTCTTTCTTCCACGCATGTGCATATTGCTTCCTCCTGCACATGCGCACAACCTATATTTTTTAGTGAAACTTATATTTTGACATCTATTATACTATATTTTATTTTATAATCATGAGACTTTTTGTCTAGTTGCTGCACTAATTAGCAGACGTTTGTAAAGTTTAAAATACTGTAACAAGAAATTAATATGAATTAAACAATAGTTCTTAAATTTAAGTTTAATTTTAAATTTTAATTCAGTGCAGTAATGTCCAACGCAATGTATATATTGAAAACTTTTTCTGTTTTACTAATCTTGTTTAGATAAAATAATGAAATATTCAATATTACTTTAATGCAGATTAAATATGTAAAAAGCCTACAGTCTATAAGATTAGAGTTGGCACAATCAACAGGTGGGAAAAGTTTGAGGGAAACGATTTTAAAAAATTCTCTACTCTACCCCTGTTCCAGAAAAAAAAATATAACATGGCAAAACCGATTTTCCCTTTTTATAACCCCAAAACTACCTCCATGTTTTTAGTTTCCCGCCTTCGATTGTGCCAACTCTAATCTTATAGACTGTAGTTGCTATAATGAAGGATTAAAAACTCACAGTGTAATTTTAAAAATAAAATTAACAACCATATCAAAGACCCTCCTGAACAAGTACTTTTTTTTACTCGATTAATTAAGGCAATGAGTTTTTGACCACACTAATTACAAGTATTAAATTCCCTTAACCAAAGTTAGGAAGGAAATTAATCCATCTTATTTACCAGATACGTTATAAACAAATAAATCTCCCACATTCCCACCAATATATATTCTTCAATATCTCAAATAAAAAGACATTTATTATTTAATAGGACTGGCTTCATGGTATATGGTTAGTTTTATGTATTAATCGTGTAAATTATGAAATATAATTCCCCGAGCTCAAAACATTCTTTGTTTTTATCTATTCTTCTATACATATGTATCAATATGTACTAGATAACTACTGTACACTTGTATCACTTTCTGAATGATGTAACTTTGGTGTCTTATTACCTTCTATTCTTCCTATTTATACCTAGATAGAATATGATTCAATCAATAAAGGTGTAATACTTGGTTGATGAAATTATAAATCGTAATTAAGGTTTATAACTGTACAAAATCTTAAAATCAAAACCTTCGTCGTTTTGGAATACATTTATTGTTTTCTTTTTTCTTTTCAATCTCAAATTAACTAATTAAATCTAAATTGTTGATCTTTTAAAGCAAAACTTTTGATTGGGGTTACAGGAAGGACATTTGACGTAATTTTATTGCTTAATAATTTTGATAATGTTGCGCTGTTTATCATTATCAGATCTTATAGCCGTCTATGGAATATCTACAAAGCTCGTCCATCTTGTTTTTGTTTTTTTTAACCCCGACTTAAAAGTGATAGATGGCACTCAGGAAGAATGTAAATTTATATTTTTTTACTAAAGCAGCTTTTTGAACCCTTTGTTTTTAATTTTAATTAAATAAAAACTATTTTATAAAAATGTTTTTTTCTGGGTCTCTTCAGAGTTTTATTTAAAAGGGTTGATAAATAATTTAAGACATTTACAACTTCTTTTACTCTTAAATCCTTGCTATAATTTCGACAAATCAGCTTGAGCTTCTTCAGGCTACATTGGAGAGGATTCAAAAATAAGGTATTTATTTAATTTAATGTTTATTGTTTTTTAAATGCATTGTAATGTGATAATGTTAAATATCTTATTAATAATATGTTTAAGTAACTATAAAAAAAAAATGTGTTAATCTGTAGCCTCAAAAAGCCTAAAGTGTTAGGACAAAATAAAGCAAGAATTTAGGACTAAAAGAATATGGAAATGTCATAAATTATTTATCAACCAAACCAAATAAAACCCTGAAGAGATCCAGAAAACATATTTATAATAGTGTGAATTTAGTTTCGTTTAAAATCGGAACTCCCGAGTATTGCCGAATTTAGTATAGTCTCGGACTAACATTTTTTATTTTATAAATAATGGCTTTCCATGAAAATTGATCAAAATTACACAAAAAATAATATTAACGCACGTTTCAGATTGCCATTAGTACTTGGTCGGAGTTTAGGATACGCTGTTTTTACATCACTGTAGCCTTCTGAAGTATTTGATTTGGTTATATGATTGATAGTCGCCAATTCTTCCTTAGCTCTTTCGCTACCTTATAAAGGTTCCAAACCTTTTCAATAGTGTTATCTTTCTCTAAGTTTACAACCAATTATTCCGTTAATTCTGTATGGCTATTTCGGATTCTCCCACTTTCTTTAACACTTCATAGTTTGTAATCACTTCCGGCATATATATATTTAATTCTTTGTAAGCGACGATGGTCGAATGCCCGTTCCTTGGATGTAATAACGTTCTAAGACTGAATATACGCACTACTAACACTTATATTGTTTATTATAATAATCGGCGAAACAGCCCATGAAAGCCGTTAGGCCCGCTGAGGAAAGAAAATATTTTTATGTCTCCGATTTTTTCAAAAATTCCAAGACAGAAATATGTTTCAGACATCAGGAAACATTTTTGGTTCCGTGTTTGTCGCTCAATATTTGAGAAACCAACATATCTTAAAGATTTCACGTCCGATTTTAATGAAATTTGTATGGTAGGTCATAATTATAGCCCGCATTGTTGATCCCAAATTTCAACTTTCTGCGCCTATTAGTTTCTCTTGCACACAAACATACATTTAATTTTTAATTATACCTATATATCTTCAAAAATTAATTACTCATCTGTTATATTGGAAATTTGGATAGTTTGTAGAAAGTAGCTCACAGATAGTACCAGATTGCTAAATTTATTCTTTAATTTGTGTAAAAATCAAAACAATTTTTACATATTACAAAATGGAGGTAACAATTAAATAAATTAGACAATAATGGCTTGTAAAAGCATAAAATCAATAAAGTAAATGATAGGTTGTAAGGTAGCTATGTGTCACACTAATTGGCATTCTTTTTTTCCAGAAGAGTTTTAAGATATTATAAAACCTTTAGAGAATAGATCAATAAGTTATTGAAAACTAATGCATATTATTTGTTTCAGTGAATAATAATTAATTTTAAACTTCAGTAATGATAAGATTAATTATATTATATCTGTATATCAACTTAATTAATAATATATTTTTGTGAATGAGGAAGTAATTTAAGATTGTTTATCTTTGATTGACGAAGTAACATATTATTATTATTATTATATAAAGGTATATTATATCGATTATAAATGTAAATCAAATAACTGTGTCAATTTATTCATGTTATGAAATAGGAATTCATTATTGAATAAAATTAAAAAACTGTAAACATTAGTTGACTTCAAGGTGACGCATTCTTGGGGCGTTTCCTGACTTTGATAAGTCGAGTAAAATTTAAACAGGATTTCAAATAAATAAATAGGGAAATGATAAAATAGTATTAAATTTAACTTGATTTTACAATTCCTTATTTAATGAATTATCACCTATTTTATAATTATAACTTAAGTAATGTATTAAAAATACATAATAGTACTTAATTAACTTGATTTTAAAATTTCTGGTCTAATGAAGTATCACGTATTTTATCATTACAATTTAGGTAATGTACTAAAAAAAACATAATGAAAATTTAAGGATTCTGAAAGCTAGTATAGTTACGTTTTTGATGATACATAAAACACAACATGATTGAGTATAATTATAGTATGTAAATTCATATTATACAAATTAAAACATTTTACTATAGTACATATTATGTATGCAATACATATATATGCAATACACCAATATGCATAATACATAAATATGTAATACATTCATAATAATTGTCAAGACTATGCAAAATTTAATTTATCGAGTATAATTATTATAATTTCCACGTTATACTCTGTAACATATATATTTAAATGATACTAACAACTATTTATTTTGTCTTCGATTAGCCTTTTTTTGTAGCAACTCTTAAGAATGTACTTTGTGTTTAAAGGGCTCTTCTTTAGATTGTTACTTCCCTAATAAAAAATAAACAAATTTGGGGAGTAACAATCTAAATAAGTTGTACGGAATGTTCTTCTTTGACTGTTACTCCCCTTGTAATTAAATAACTATTATTTTATATAAATATAACTATTTTATACCATAATATACCTATTTCATGGGTTTTATTATATATATCCATACAGGAGACATCTGGGTTTGAATTCTTAGAATTATCATTACTATATTTATGTAATTTATATTAATGAATAATGAATATGACTTTTGTTATGTTACACAATATTTTAATTCAGCAATGAGATATTTTATTATTTATATCCTTAGTCAATTAAGTCATCATACATATAATTTATTAATTGTAAAATTTTCTTAGTTTACTCTGAAATTACTACTTCGTTTGCAAGTCTTATTAATACAAGCAATTATTATGCTTTAAAAAATAACCTTCGATAAAATTACTCATAATATACAAAAACATATGCAAAAACATATGCATATCTATATGCAAAACAATTCGTGAGGTTCTTTTTTATTACATTTTACTTTTAAGGGTATAAAACGTGTACTTATAGTACGTAGTAAATAGTGTACTTACACCGTACACCTGCCTTATTAATTCTTATGTAATTATCTTTTGTAAAATTATCTTAAATAAATACTAATTGATGTCTATTCTACATTTTAACATTTTTACACTTTGTGCAAATAATTTCCAACTAGTTATTATTATAATTATTTTTAATAACGAGGTAAAACTTATATTTTAATTCGATAAAATAATGTCAGTTCTTTAAAATAAATACTTAATGGACCTTCTTTAGAAACCTCCCTTCTTTTGATCCTCTCCTTATAAAAGCAGAAGTGTGATATTCCTCTGTCCCAAAGTACATTGGACAAATCATCCCTTTGTCTTAATAGATATTTAGACTAAGGTATGTAAAAAGAATTATATCACAAAAAAAAAAAAAAAACAGGGGAGTAACAATCTAAAGAAAGAACCAAAAGAAAAAGGAAACCTTAAATTGTTAGAAAAGTAATTCACATTTGTAAGATTGTTAAAAAGGGCAAAATTATTATTAAATGTATATATTAATAACTGTATGTACCTATAAAGATGGTGTACGTAAAATTCTTCTTTAGACTGTTACTCCCTTAATAAAAAAATGTGATATTCCTTTGTGTGTGTGTGTTCCTTGTATGTACATTGGACTAAACATCCCTGTGTCTTAATAATGAATTAGACAATGAAATGTATAAATAATTATATCCATTTGTATTCTAAAAAAAACAGGGGAGCTATTATAATCTAAAGAAGTACATATTTAATAATAATATAATATATAACCACGAATATTTTATTTTCCTTGTCTCTTATTTTAAGAGATTCGCGAATATGTTTTTATGGTAACTAAAATTTCGGGGAGAGCTGTTTTATATGTTTATTTTATCATGCAATTTTGAGGTTTTTATTTTTTTAAATACAAACTGTATTAATGTATAGCAAAGATGCAACATGTGTCTGAGTATAATTATAATAAATTAATTACAAGTAAAATGGTTCGATAAAAATACTTACAGCGAATTTGATCAGCATGCCGGATAGCTTCCTATTTAATGTTAGTATAAAACTATAGCAGCGGGCGCTCTTTCTTACCCACTTATATAGATTTACCTGCTGAATGAGTGCAGGGTGGGGACCCTATATGACGCAGGTTGATCCCGCTATTCACCAGTTAAAGTATTAACATCGAGTTCATTTCTACTTTTCACCTTGGTACTGTCCACTACCACGACTCTTCAATCTTCCTCACTTCGGTAACTTGGTTCGTCCCACCACATTTGTGCCAAAAAAAAAAATCAGCGACCTTAGATATTATTCTAGTCCAAAAATTTGTAATTAATGGGTAATTTTTTTCTTATAATGGTTCCTGATACAAATTAGTTAAATGGTCAATATGCTAGTTCTCCTTCTGAGTTATTGGAACGAAATGTTTAATAACAAGTTTTGACATTGGTAATATAGGTTGTCTTAATTTTGATGTTTAGGTTCGTACGAGGTTAAATAGCTATCGTTTGTATACTATTAAAAAAATTAATAATAAACAGTTTTGAACTAAAGTATTGTAAAGTCATATTAGTGTCCACAAAATATGTATTTTATACACGCATGTTACAACTATTCATTCATATTTAATGTAAAGATAAACAGAAGTGCAAGGGACAATATTGTCTACATTTTTTTTTTTTTAAGTGGAATTTCTTTAGCGGCGGTAGAGTGAATTTGTTTGATGTAGCGAAATCGTGTTACGAAGTTTGCGATTCGAGACTCGTCCAAGAGTAACATTTTTACAGATTAATTGTGGTGAAATTTGCGTAATGGAAGTAATGAAACGGAAGTTGTGTAACGGAAGTTTATTTGAGTTATTATATTTATTTAAAGAACAGCAAATAAAAACAAACATTTATTTTTATTGGAATAAATATGAGCTTGCCTTAGCTTAGCAATATTTTTTTTTTTTTATTATTATTAAATTTCCCATAACCATTTCTTAATCCTGAAATAATAAATTCATCAAAAAATGAAAGAGAGCAATGCATTCTAGATTCTAGAACTTAAGTTTCACTTCTAATGCGTGAGAGCCTTACACATATTTTTTATATTTATGATAATTTTTTGAACATGTATTGATTTAGTTTAAAATAATTTTAATTATTTGAGTCTAATAAACTTATTATTCTAATACAAACTTGTAACACGAAATCTATTTCAGTACCTTAGAAGTAAGTAACAATTTAGATAAATTTAAATTGAAATAAAATACGTATGAATATTGTATATGCATATTGAAAAAGAGCCGAATTTAATTGTAAATCCCTCCTAATAGTTGGAAAAATTTCGGTAATAATTTGAACTATTATTTGAGAATTTTTCCACTGAGATTTTAATAAAAGTTCAAGCAAATGTTAGGAAACCTTATTTTATCCTTCTTCAATAAAAAATTCTCTAAAGAGTAATAGATATTTATGTTACTAGGTAGCAAAATGGAATTTTGCTTTTTAAGTTTTGGTTTCGAGCCGAAGGCGAGGATAGGCTAAACAAATTTACGATTTTACGAGGCGAAGCCGAGTACATTTGGACTGAAGAGGCAAAGCTAAGGCAGGAATGTTTCCTCTGCTGCATAGTTACATACAATATTTTATCTAATAACGGCAGAAAAATTAACAAAAGATATAATATAATTTTATCATTTAACTATTACAAATATTTTTTTATTTAAAAAAAAAAGTTTGTGTCATCAATCATCAACTTAAAACAAAACGATCAGTGTTGCCACCTTTTTTTTATTAACAACTGTTTTTTATCTCAAGTTTTAACGATTTTTTACTTTTCCTCACTACTAATAGTAGGAAAAGTATTGTTTTATATTTGAGAGGTTTTCAGCATGACCTATGTATGTATGTGTGTGTGTTGTCATCGTAGCACCCAAGGTATTTAACCTAGAGAGTTGAAACGTGGCAGAAAAATCAGTCCTTACCTGAAGTGGTGCCGCCCGGAAAATCAACTTTTTCCGCCATCTTGAACCCAGTTTGCTGAGTCAGCAAAAATTTAAAAAAAATCGTAATACATCGAAAATGGGACTCATCGAGTTGAAATTTAGCACGGTTGTACCTCTGTATGACAAACAAGCCCACCAAATTTCATTTTGATATTGGCCGCCATTTTGAAGTTATGAATTTTTAAACTTTGACATTTAATAATACTGAAAGTATACAGGTTTTTGACTTATAAATAGCATATCGTTGGAAAAATTTAAGAAACAAATATATAAAAAAAAATGAAATTCCATTAATTAATTTAAAAGTTATAAGGGAATATAATTATCTATTAGAGCAATAATTTTGATGACGTCAAAGTTTGTTTACATCTGTCAAAATACCGCCAAACTTCAAATATTGGTATTAATAAAGTTTTTTTTGGTTTTTTTAAGAATGATAATAAATCAGTTAGTTCAGAACGGTCACCCGTCCAAGTACTGACCACGTCCAATGCTGCTTCTTCCTACTGCGAAGCAGCAGAAGGAGCCTCTTTAGTGGCCTCTGAAGTAAGGAAAAGTTCCGAGGTACCCCGTACCCGATTTTTTTTTTTTTTTTTAAATAATCAAGGTATTATTCTTTTTTAAATGTTTAAAGGTATTTCTTAAAAATACATAAATATTTAGTAGAATATTACGCTTATTAATATATAAAATGTATGGCAATATATGGCACATGATGCTAACTACAATCTTCCTCTTTAATCGTCTTTATTATAGGCCCCAATCTTAAATTTAAAATTGCCAAACGAAGCCGAAATGCCACGATGCTACGAGCCGAATTTAATTTAATCGGCTTGTTATTCAGCATTTCTACATAATCTTTTTTTAATGAAATTATTGCGGGCTCGCTGCGCTCGCCTATTTATATAGCATTTTTACATTATCTTTATTTAATAAAATTATTGTAGGCTCGCTACGCTCGCCTCTTACTAAAGTATTTGACCATAATCTTTAGTTATAATATTAATGCAGGCTCGCTGCGCTTGCCTGAATATAAAGTATTTATGAATAATTATTATTTAATAAAATTAAATCATGCTCGCTGTGATACAGTATTTATTCAGTACTATTTTATACAGTATTTGTACATAATCTTTAGCCTTTAAAATACCTTTAAACGATTTATAACATGTCATGGGTCATGACACAGACTAAAACTTTAGATTCCTTATATTGGCCGCCATTTTGAAAATATTGTGAGTGAAATTTTAATAGTTAGATATTTCTTTTCTAGAACTCAAGTGCTTTAAATTAATGTATAATACGTCATACTGACTCAAAAAATTTTGTTTAGTCGTCCGCCATATTGTAATAATAAGTTTAAAATTTTATTTGCCATAAAAATATTTAGTGTGGAATTTCCAAAAACTAATCTGCCGAATTTCGTTAAAATTGATCAATTTTTACTCCAGTTATCGTTAGACAAACAAACAAACACAAACTTTTTAAATCTCTGAAATTAAGAACTCACTGCACTCGTTCAAATACTAAAACTGCAATACTCAAGTGCATTGACCTGACTTAGTATTTAGGTTTTATACAGTTATATTTACATTCTTTGTTCACTGAACACATTTTCACTTACTTTAATTTTCACAAATATATGAAGGATCAATGTTATCAGGGAAATATATTATGTATTTCCTAACTAAAATAGCTACAGAAAAGCTGATTTAAAATAGTGAGAAAAAAAATAAGCAATAATGATAGGTAGAAATTAGTAAAGTAAAAAAAAAATAATAAAATTTTAATAAATATTAAAACATACATTCTATTCTATTTCCCACCTAAAAGGAGTTATTAAATTTAGCTATGTTTGTTAGAAAATAGGGGCCCTTGGAAGCTTTATATTGCTATAATTAATACTATGGAAGTAGAAGATCCATGTTTGATTCATAGCTCCGGTAAGGGGCCCCTTACTTGGTGTTTACTAAGCACCCCAGTTATTGAATTACTTCTTAAGAGAAGGTGGTATCTATCACTTCCAAATGTCAAATACACAGTTTATACAGCGGTAAGAGCCAGGCACGTTGTCAGTGAATGCGGGGCCTTGGCCGAGGAAAGTTTGGAAACTGTATTTGTTAGGGTTTCGAGGTCGTCCTAGAAACCCTTATGCTTTTGGTAGTTCGTCCGTCCGTCCGTCGCAACTTGGATTATATCTCCCAACCTACTGACGCTATTGACTTGAAATTTGGTATATAAGTTAAACTTTTTTGCCCAAAAACAGAAAACCTATTGCGAACTTTAACACTCCAAATTTCTGCGATCTGCGATCAATTGCGATCACCGCGCAATATTTTACATTTTTTGTAATTTTCAAGTTGGGTATCATTTCAAAGGTATTGAAATGTAGATTACAAATATGTATCGCATTTTC
>KZ651079.1:0-36392 GCA_001010745.2 Gerris buenoi | reverse complement strand
AATAAGCGCATACCGAAGATAGTAAAGAATAATAATATATGCACATCTTGATTTTTAAAAGTGAACAATAGATGTTTTTGTTTAAAAAAATATATAATAATAATTATAATTAATTCTTATGACCGAAGAAACCCTTTTAGTAACTTGCTGGCAAGTACTTGACGGGATTTTTAAAATATTCCAACTGTTTGGAGAGCCTGAAAAGAAATTCAGAAAGAAAAATCTACATGGAATTCCAAAAAAAAGCATGGCTTTTTTGTATTTAGCAGAATCAGAATTAAGCTGTGACTGGCGCAAGGACTATGAAATACCCTATGAATCATTTTAAGATGCTAGAATGCAATCCTTTCATGTTTAAGACACTGTTTTATTCCTGGCCCCTATAGTTTTTAACATATATACCTAGCTCGTCCATTTTTTCAGACAATGGCTGACAAATTTTCTCCAGTGTGGGATTTTACATTCAAACAAGTTATAAAATGCATCTTTAAAAGTGTCATTTTGAGCAGTTATCACGTTTAGGTACATATAGGATGATCAAAGATAACTTCAAAGGTGACTGACATGTGTGTGTGTGTGGTCTAAAGCGCACTATACACACTGGAACCTGGTTTGCTAATGACCATTTGAAGGTACCAAGTTTGCTTGTGTGTGGAGGTTTCATTTCAGGACTAACTTGGTATTTCATCACATTGAAACTTGGTTCTCATGTGTATAGGGGACTTAAGGCTCTACCGCCCTCTGAGGTTAGGAAAAACAGTAAAATTAAAATTATTCTGGTTCTAAGCAAGATATAAAAAATCTAATCACAGGCTTCATTCCTAATTTTAATTCTGCACAATTTGAGCCCTATTTCAACTTCCTATGATAAATAGTACAGGCGCCATTTTAATACGAGTTTTATCGTTGTATTGAAATGGCGCCTGTACTGTTTATCATAGGAAGTTGAAATAGGGCTCAAATTGTCCAGAATTAAAATTAGAAATGAAGCCTGTGATTAGATTTTTTATATCTTGTTTAGAACCAATAAAATTTTCATTATAATGATTTTTATAACCTCAAAGAGCGGTAGAGCCTTAAGATCACAGTGAAGTATTTTGAAAATTTGTATTTCACTCAATACTTTTTTATTAACTATCTTTGCCATTAAATGTATTAACTAATAAACTGTTGACTTCTACTCCCCAGTAGTGTTCCTCTAATATGTTCTTGCCAGGCTGGATCAGAATTGGCATCATCATCTCAATTAAACTTAATACAACCTTTGTTTTGAGTGAGCGGTTCATGATTGGAACTACAAAAAGCGAACCTATGTTCAGCTAGGCCCCAGCCAACACCCTTTAATTGTGACTCTGGTTAGAACCGTTGCATAAATAGTTGTATAAACCCGTAAGTAGATCTAATAATTTAAAATAATTCTTTAATGCATCCATTCAAAAATAGGATTTCTGTTCTATCAGACCCTAAGTTAAGGCAAGTATTATAATTGAAATGCCTTTTACGAGTACAGCAAATATTCGTGCCAAAGTTAAATTGTTTTGGCTGGACTAAAGGCTTTCTCTAACTTCTTTCTCTTCACTTAATTCATCTTCTTTTTTAGATATCAACTGACACCCTCTTTCTATTCCTTTAAGTTGTATAAATATTCAACTGAAAGGAATATAAATACTCACTGCAACTCCAACTGAAACATTGTAATCAGTAGGTACATTAGCAAAGAAACTTAAATTTGATAAATAACTGATACATATACAGTTGTATTATTTGTTTTTTGTTTTGGACTTCGGATAACCTGACACTTTAGCAGGTTACTATGGCAACATTTTGTTATTTTCATTGTATTATTATGCTTTTAGAAATGAGTTGTTGGAGTTGAGATACTAGTTATTTATCATATTATGTTAAACTGCAGGTATAATGTTATCATTATTAATATTAACTAAATCATAATAAATGTCAAAGTATAACATCACAATAGAATAGCTGCTTTCGTTATTTATAACAGAATGTTATAAGAACGTCTGTTGTATTTGTGTTTGATTCTCTATTAAAGAGTGTTAAAACAGGATTTTTATAAACTTTTCAATAGTTTGGTGTTATCACTCTATTGTAATCCTACAAGGTGTATACATGAAGTGAACTGAACCAATTTCTTATTTTCAACATTAAAGTTTATATTAAATTATATAAAATCATATGGCAGGCAACAATGCCTTTGAAAGTACCTTTCCCGTCCTCATTATTCCTGGTAGAATATAGTGCACTACAGTCAGATTATCTAAAGTTTTGACTTTTGACAGCGCGGGAAAATCCGTGGGGAGCCAATGAGAAGTCAGGATTTTGAATTCTAGAAGGTCGGGCCAACTAGGAAAATGTCACCAGCCCCACCCCTCCTACAGGCCTGGTGGCTTTATTATTTTCATCTTTTAGGTTGGCCAATCTGAGTGTCAAAAGTCGAAACTTTAGGTAATCTGACTGTAAGCAACATACTTTTCTGCACATTAAACACACTACTATCACGTCACGTGACATCACATGGCATGATAATAGTGTAGCTGCAATGTATACAAACCTTACTAAATCAGCACCGCACACTTTTTTGTGATGTCACGTGACATGATGTCACGTGATATGATGGTAGTGTTTTTCCGCCTTTAACTCTCAGTGGTTTAAGTACTTACTTTTTTTCTGAGAGAGGTGGCATGGCCTGTGGATTAAATTACTTACCACGTCTGCTTGGCTATCACTGAAGCAAGTGTGTGTCGCGAGGTCGTGGGTTCGATCCCTCGCCGTGGTGCTTTGATTTATACAGCTCACAAATGATCAGATCATACTTGCTTCGGCGGTAATGTGTACAGAGGTATGGCTGGAACTCTCAACCTGTCTAGTACTAGGACCTTACTACTACAACTTTTTTGCGAAGGACATTATCAATAAAAATAAATGAAAGGATAATTGTTCAAATAACCAAAACAGATTAGAACTATAAACAAAGGTTGTGCTCAAAATTACTATTCAGGTTGACTGAGAATTAAGGTGAAAGAAAGTTGTGACTGATTCAAATAAGCCCAGTACATGGTTAGTAACCATAACATTACCTTCTACAGCACCCAGTTTACAAGTTAAAAACATTCTTTCCCCATAATTGTGAACCATCAATAACCTCCTTCATCCTACATTATATGAATGTTTATTTGCTGTTACTCTGCACTATATTCTGTGTATCGGAGGTAAAGGGCACTACGTGCCAAATTGTAAATTTTACAGGAGAGCTATTTTAATGATATTTGTGGTATAGGGTGGGTATAGAGCACTATCTGGACATAGTGCTAACTTATTCTTAATTCTCTGGAGGTAAACAGCCACATGTCCATATAGTGCTCTTTACCTCCCCAGCATGTTGGTTCATAGTGCCTTTTCCAACTGGCTGAATGAGTTTTAGTTTTAGGACATAGTGCCTTGTACCTCTAAAAAAGGAGGGGGGGAATGAATAGGAAACCGTTAAAACCTCAATTTAGTAAAAAATGGAGATAGTACCCTTTACCTCCCATACACAGATATATAAAATGTCAAAAAATAATAAATTTTGTAAACATGAGCATGAGCACTAACATTCTCAGCACACTCTAACCAAATTAGTTTGTTTGTAACCTGTTCAATCGCTTTCTTAATTGGACCTCATTTAATTGAGGCACTCATGGCAATAACCACAAGAAACCTTCAATCAAACAGGTTAGAAAAAATATCACTGGATAACCTTAAGATAACCACCTAATTGTTTTAATTTTTCTCCTGACATAGGTTGGCTAATCTGAGGTGTCAGATTTAAAAAGTATAATGGCATGAGTATAGTTAGGAACCCAGATTTTAGTGTATCGTATCGGGATCTAAATCTTAGTCAATCTGTATGAATTGAGGTTCCCATGGATACGTTGGATCCAATAACTGTATTCAAACCGTAGTATATAACTGTGTGTTCATTTTCTGACATTCATTTAGGGTTATTAGCATTGGTTATACTGACCATTATAATACTCTGTTATTAATAACAAATGGAGCTAATATAGAAGTAATATTAGGTAGCAGCATGTGGATATCCACCTAACAACACTTTTGATACTTATCCACTCAAAAAGAAGGTGTTTCAACAGAATTGTCTCTCTAATAATTAATTGACTTCGCAAAATATCTCCAAACACAAAAAAACTTCAAACAAGCTATGAGAAGATAAATGGCAAATTTTATAAGTAATACATTTAAAATGATATATTTGAGGGCAAATTGCTAATTAACATTTACATTCTAAACTTCTTGCACAATAAATTATGAAAATATCACTGATATGGGTTACATATCTAAGGTGGATCTAGTATAATACATTTTACATTTGTAGCGATAAGCATCTTTCATTACGGTATTGACAAGTTGTAGGGTAGAGACTAGAGTAAATTTAATTCCTAAAGTTAGTGGATCTAAATATAAAGCAATCAACTAAATCTCCTTAAAAAAAAGTCAATATCATTTTTAGATAATGAATTATGAGAATAAAAAAAAAATAATACCTATTATATAAACTTTACTGATAACTATTATAAAAACAAACCAATTTTCCGTTGTTTTTTGTATCCAAACTCGAACAAAAAAATTAAATTAGACCGAAATAATTACGACTTAACTTATAAATAACTTATGATACAACAATTTTACAATATATTTAGAAAACTTAAGAATAATAGTCCCCTTCAGAGAAACAAATCACACGCAGAGAACAAAAGAAATCCAGGTTACAACCTGATAAGGTATTGTAACCTTATCAATGATGTAACCTTTCTTCGCTTGAATTTCAAAAGGGAATAGGGAATTTCAATTTTTAAATAATCCTTTTTACTGTTATTTTATCTAGAAATAAAGTCTTATATATTTACCTACCTTGGAAGCAAATTTAATTCTAAAATAGTAACAAAATAAAAAAAATGTATGAGATATTAAATTGGAAAGAAATAAATAAAAACTGTGACTTAAAATACGATCTTTTTTAATATTACCAAACCAAAATGTTTTATGCCGTTCTAAAAATGGTTTAAAAAAAAATAGCTACGAAATTCAAATCATACCTTCTATTGTTATAAATAAAATAAAGCTTAAAATATTTCAGTTTACTTAACTTAAACATTTTTAAATTCTTTTCATGATTCTTTATTGATGTTAAATTTTTTTAAAAAACAAAGGAAAATTGTTAATTAGAGTGAGAGGGAGAATAAAAAGCTTGAAACTTTGAATAGAAAAGCAGAAGGAGAGACGCTATTGGCTTTTGTGATAAAAAGAGAAGTTTTGAGGGATCGGCCCCCTCCTAACCTCAATTCGTGTGAAATGCCGATGTCTCCGGCCCAGCCAGTAGTGGGGGTTGTTTGTGTATCGATCTACCTTTTGAGCTCTTCAAGAACCGCCCATGTTAATAGTTTATTAGTTTTATTTTTAATTATACTATTTTATTTGTATCAAGTGGCATTATGAATGACTATAGCTGAGTCTTATATTTTATATACGTCGACTTTTAATTGTTATCATTTTCAATTTGTAAATTTTTACACTACTTTTTTTTTTTTTTTTTTTTTTTTCGTTTCTCTTCCGATTCGACAATCATCGGCAAGATTGATCTCCCGACATTTTACTGCACGGTTAGTTTTCGTCGAATGTGTTTACAGTTATAATAAGTTTGATTTTCCTGTCGTTTGTACAACTTATATATAATTTTTGTTCTCGATGGAATGAAGTAATAATTAATCTCGTTTTCTTTAATGAAGTTGTATCCGAAGTGGATTATAGTTTCACGGTTATAATCTTGATGCTTATGTACTGAGATTATACTTATTAATCTTAGTACTTTTTGCGAATTAATATTTTTCATTATAAGGTCATCTTTTTTATATTATCGATAATATTTTTTCAATTGAAATACGATTGTTGTATAGTTTTATGAGCTACTTAAGCATTTAATGGTGGTTTATTAGCGGTATTATGCGCGTTAGAAGTAAGGTTTAATTCGCTTGCTTTGTTCTTATTAACAGATGGACAAGTTGACAGAAGCCCAAAAAGCGGCTTATCTCGAGGCACAAGCTGTTATGCAGCAGCAAATGGCTCAGCACGCTGCTTCATTGCAGCAAGAACAACAGAACCAGCCTCAACAGCAGATCACTAAGATTAAGATGGAATATGTGCCGACATTGAAGGTACCCCAAGTTCCTCAACCACAGACTCATACGTCTTCTAGTCATGAACAGACATTTACTATGGTAGCTGATGACGGTCTTGGATATGACGACGGTGTTAGAGTCTTACGCTCTATCGGTACATGGTAAGCTTTTCACCTATAATAACTATCTTTACACTATTATCCTATTCATGAATGAATAGGACTGTTTGATTATCTTGGTAAATCTTAAATCTCACTCTAGTTATCACATAATGATAACAAAATGTATTTATTTTAAGAAAAATAACATCTTATAATAGTGTTCTTTTTTACTAAGAATTTGAGAACAATTCTGTTGCAAATAAAAAACAACTTTGGGTATAATTACATACTTAGCTATATTTGTCTTTCTTCAATTACAAATGTTAGGTGCAGATCTTGATATTTTTAATTATTATTATTATGTGTATTGTTTATGATATAGTTTTCTGGTATTGCTTGACTGTTTAACCACTCATTAAACCATTATTTAAGAGTGGTTTCATAAATAACAGATTAAGCTTACTTTACTATTTGTATTGCCTGTACTATTAAAGTATGGTAATTTAACTATGTTTAGAAAATTTAAAAGATTTTATACAATGAGTTTTTATGGATGTTTAAAGCGAATTCAAGAAATATATTAGGCGGAGTTTTTGAGTTAGCTGTCATACCGTAACCACAACGTATTAAGAACCTGCCCTAGAAATCAGTGCCAGAATTCGCTCCTAAACTCCAGGTTTGAATTTAGCGTAGAAACAGAAATTAAATGTTGGGGATTCTTAAAATTGAATAATTGGAAACAACCACGAATTGAATTATTGGAATCAATCTCAAATCGTAAAGAATCACGAGACTAAAATTAGCTGTTGGTAACTTTTATTTCTTCTTAACTTTAGCGTGTTAATTTTTATAACTCACCAGCTCACTGTACTGTGAGCGCACAACTGCATTTTTTAAAAGCAATATAGTGAACACCTAGGAAGACTTAATGGTCATTTGTCAGCTTCAGGAAGACTTAATGGTCATTTGTCAGCTTCTAAGAAGGTCTTTCCCCCTAAATTTATTCTGAAGAAAGTTCGCGATCTTAATTCTCTGGGAGAGAAAACCTAACGGTTTTTTTCTATGCCCTATAAACAGTTCAAGTGTAATAAACAAATACATCAATTTAAGATGCACCCCATTTCTAAAGCCCTCAAAATCATGGAAAAAAGTGCGTCTACAATTCAATGCAATATATGTGCAATCTATATGTGTCTTTGTCGATTTTTTTTTTTGTTAAGAATTTTATTTTCTTTTGAAAAAAGAGATGCTTACTTGTGTTAGTATCTTAATAAGGGCCTTCCATTTGAATAAATTGTGCTTAATTGAAATTGATTTACAAATTTGTCTTGCAGTATTTGAATTAGTTGATCTTTTGAACTTTGAAAAGTTAGTTATAGCAAAAAAATTTATAGAACTGTAAAAACTGGTTTGATAGCATCTGAATTGTGGGCCTGGGTTAAAAGTGTAGTTGGGAGAACATATTATCGGAACGTGGCCTGCCGTCAATGTCTTAAGGTGCTTGTTGACAATATTATTTAACTAAAACAAAAGAGTTACCTATCATCTCCACATGCTTCCTTTAGGCTTTAAAATGATGGTTAGGTTGAAAAAGTTATTTATAAAATTAGGAAAATAAATTAGTATTTTAAAAAATGAAAGCCTTCATTTGTTACAGTTAATAAGAGGTAAATAGGGATAAGGGATTGACATGTTGCTGTCATGTCATTGTTTTGTTAGATCAGTTTTTTCACCGAAAGACAAGTGGCTGTTCTGAAGTGATTGCTTTTAGACTTATTATTACGAGCTTATATTTTCCCCTCGGACTAGTAGAGTGAGAGTGGTTTTTGGAAGTTTTTCATTTTGTTTTACGTGTCCAATTTCTAAAATTCCAAGACATAAATCCGTTTCAGACATCCAGGGAACATTTTTGGTCCTGTGTCTGTCAGTTGCTTAATTCTTCTGAACCAACGTATCTTTTTAAAGGGGGCTACTATATCCAGTAATTTTATAAGTTACCATGCACCTTAGCTCATGCTACGGTTTGGTGAGTCCAAACTTCTTTTGTTACCAAACTGAATGTCTTTTTGTGAGGCTTACATTATTTTCCAAAATCTAACTGTGCAAACTGAATACTAAGACCACATAAGGAACTCATTCATGGCAGTAGAGAATACAATGAATTGAAAGATAAGTTTGGACAAGATCAATGTGTGCGGACCCCCACAGTTGTTCATACCATCTGTGGCGGTCCACACACATCCATCTTGTCCATCTTATCTTTCAATTCATTGTCTTCTATACTGCATGAATGATTTCTCTGATTTATTAATGAGTCCCTCATAGCATTGACGTAAGTTGTAAACACAGCTTCAGGTTGGTTTTACAATAATAGTTGAGTTTACTCAACTACTCTTAACAACTAGATTATTTTCTTAATGATTTATTTGAACTGTAAAACTATGTTAGTTCATTCTGACTGTAAATATTAAAAATAATTGTTGTTAAAGGGCTCCTGACTACAGCGCCCACGTAGCCAATTTCCAAGCTGATCCGTCGAAATTCAACGAGGATATGAAAGCACAAAGCTCATCAACACAGACCAGTTCTACACAAGTTCCAGCCAAAGTTAAACCCAAAGTTGAAAATAACAACAAGAGTTTTACCTGTACTGAATGTGGCAAAGGCCTTGCTAGGAAAGATAAATTGGTATGTGGTTTGAATTATTTACTTGTATCTTAAATCAACTTATATTTTTTATGTTTTGGTAACCTTTGATTATTATACTTTATCAAACATGAGCCGGATGAGCGTATAACAATACTTCATATTACGTGTAAGTTTTCTGCTTACCTCTTTTAATTAGGACTGAGGCTAAAGGAGTCGATCAAAGCAGCGATTCCTTTATCATATTCTTGTTTGGTCTTCACCATAAACCATTTATTTTCTGAGTTAGTGATTATACTATTATGGGTGCCCTTTCTGCTGCATTTCTAATAAAAGCAATGTTGTGCTCTCTAGTTTAGTTTAAAATATAAACGTCACCAGCTATTTACTTTAAATTCAAAAAGCTGTCAGGAATCATTGTTAAATGCTAGCTAGTATCTTAAGAAATCAAATGTCCTTATGTAGTACTTTTAATTTCTTATTGGTTGTATGGCAAAGCTTACCAATGTAAAAAAAAAAAATATTTATATCTTGGTTTTCTGGTGAAAACTGTGTCGCAAAGAGGTTGAAATCCGACGTTTCTCTTTCACTACTGGAACGATGCACCACACCCCTGAAGATGCTTCTAGTAGTGGAAGCAAAGTGTTAGTCTTCAACCCCTTCGTGACGTAGTTTTCACCAGAAAACCAAACTTTTCATTAAGAGTATACCCACAGAAACCCACATACCAATTTTATTCTTATTTACATCTATTTGGTTTAATTTTATTATTGTATTTATTTTTTGTTTTAAGCCAAATTAAATTACTTAAATGTGTCATATAAATTATGTTTAGTCCAATGTACTTGGAGACAAATGAATATTAAACTTCTGTTTTTTAAGAGGATTAAGAGTCTGAAGAAAAAAATTCTGTACACCTTCTTTAGGTTGTTACTCCCACTAAAAAAAACAAGGGAGTAATAATCCCAAAGGAGTAATATATAAGGGAATGATAATCTAAAAGAAGTCCTGAACTTTCTCTGATATTGCAAACCTACAATTGTTCTAATTGAGCTATTCTGATTATCAAGGTAATTCACATGAGAATCCATACGGGCGAAAAACCGTATGTCTGCGAAGTCTGCAAAAAAGCGTTCGCTCGACGAGACAAACTCGTTATACACGTAAACAAACTTAAACATATGACCCCATCGAACTTGGCACCACTGACTAAGCGCACCCAACCCGCCGAGATAAAGACTCCCTCCGCTCTGTGCTTGGCTCAGCCAGGCACTGCCCAGGTACTTCAAGTACAACAAGAAAAGAAGGAAAAGGATACATCACCGACCCACGCGGCGCTTGCCGTGAGTAAATCTTCACCACTATTATTATTTTATACGAATTGGCCGAGCAGTACCGGTGACACTGCATTGAACTGATTTTTGTTGACACAATTATTTAAATTTAGAACCTCTTTCGACATTTTTATATATTTATCAACGTCTTGTCTTCTTTTTTTATTTTTTATTTTATTTTTTTTAATTATCATTATTACTTTTTTAATTTAATATGAAGCGTTCGTCGTACTCGTAGCATTATAATACAACACCAAAAAAAACAACTAAAAAATGAACAAGAAATTATTTTTAAAAATAAAATTATCTTCAATTTAAATTATTTCACATGATTTAAATATAAAGATTTGGAAGCATAATATAAAATAGAAGGAATAAGCATAACACAAAAAAAAAAAATAATAATAAAACTGTATAATATTTTTTTTTATAAATTGAGTGAAAAATGTAAGTATTTTCTAATTTATCAGACTGCCTTGTGAAAAGTAGCAATTTATTTGATTAAAATGGCTTTAAGTCGTGTCTGCTATTGCTTTAATCGTTTGGGAACTGATTTTCAGCCGACACAAGACTTAGCTCTTCATGCTCCCAGGTAACACTTGCTTTATTGATAACTCTCGGTTTTTGGAAGAGAGAGATCACATCCCCTAACTTAGGGCTTAATGTTTCTTTGACTGGGACCATGTAGATCGTATCCTAGGGGCCCCCTTACACACATCAACTTGTTGTCCAACTTGGTTGAGTTGGCGTTGAAGTTGAAGTGTGTATGGGCAAGTTGTGAGACCAAATCACAAGTTGAACAACCATGTTGAAAGACATCAAAACACTTTTGATGTTGGTAGGCGGAGCTTAAGTTTTTATCTCTTTTGATTCAAAAGTTATTGGAACTGTACAGAGTGACAGATAGACACAGGAACGAAACTATTCGGGTATAGTTTCACTTTATGCTGTTTCTCTCTCTACTGATGTTCAACTGTGTTGTTCAACTTTTTTTGATGTTGATCAACCAGGTTGAGAGACATAGTTGGACAACCAATTTGAAGTGTGTATGGGGGCCTTAACTGTCTTCAGCTGATGACAGCCTTATCAGTCTTATCATAATTGATTCACAAATTATTGAAGTAAGGGTGTATAGACTTCTTGGCATTTTATTTAACTTAAGTTGTTACTACCAATCAACTTTTTTTTTTTGTAAAATTCATGTTTTAATTTAATATTTCAAAGGATGAAATACTTATTTAACAATTTCCATTGCATTTTTTTTAAACCAAAGTAGATAATTATAATTCATTTTAAATTACTAAGACTTTAATGTATGTGTTACGTCACATCTGGAGTCGTATTATTTGTATCTGTTATAATTTATTCAATTTAAAATAAGCTTATTAAATATCGCTATTCCTTCTATTATCTGCTTGGTGACTTTATATAATTTAGGTTTCTCTAGTTCACCCAGTTATTTTTAGAGACTGGTACAAATTAGTCACACATTGAGCTGTTACATTAAAAAAAAAATCTTCAATTCTGTTGATTGTAATCCCCTTATAAATCAACTAAGTTTTATTAAAGTAAAAAAAGAAGCCATATCCATTTAGACACATCGGTTATTCTAATTAAAATTCTAAAAAAATAAAATTAATCNTTTTAAAAAAAAAAAAAAAAAAAAAAAAATTAATTGAAATTAAGGGAAAAAAATCTGGTAATTGAAGTTAATTAGTAAGAATCTGCATATGTAAAATTACAAATTATCAACTCTTAGCCTTCAATTTTCAAAGTTCATTGATAGATTTAAATATTACCTGTCTTATCTTGTTTTGTATTTTGTTTTACATATCCCAGTATCATTAGGTATTGTTAAAAGATGCTGAAGTTTTTAAGTCTACTGATTAGTAAGTGATTACAATGCACAACCTTAAATTTTTAAGGGTTTAAGTTGATTAAAAATAGACAAAGTCTCGGAACTTTTATCAATAAGAACCTTAAATTCTAGTTATTGTGTTAATTATAGAAGATGTACTGGAAACAAAATCTTCAAGTTTATCTTGAAGGCATGGTAATTTTATAAGAATTATATTCTATCCCAAAAATGTTACTTCTGAAAAATGTATTCTGTTTATAATAAGAATATAATATTTACAAGGCTAAATGATTTTGGTTTAGGTACACTATTACCTTTATCTTCCTAGTTAATGGTACTACAATGAAACTTAGTACTATGCTCTTAATGTGAAGTTATCATTTATGGTGTTTTAATGTACACACATTTTATAATTCTATTACTGTAGTATGTAGTTTCATTTTTTTATATGAAGTATACTTCATTCAATAGGAAACCAAAAAAAAAATGCTATACCAGTCTCAAAATAATAACAGTAAAATCACCAGAAAACCTTCAAAGATCTAATTAAAAATTACAAAGATGTAAATACGTAAACAAAATAAATAATTTATACACTATATTCCTCACTATAAAAAAATTATAAATATAAATTATTTTTGACATGTCTGCAAATAAATATTATAATTATTATATTAAGTAGCAAGAATAATAATAAGAATCATTAAACTATTGTAAATATCCCAACTATGATTCAAAAATTATTTTCCCTTATGTTGTATTTTTTCAAAACAAAATATTGCATGTTTAGTAATAATAAATAATAATTAAAATAAAAATAAAACAATTAAATAAAAACAAATAATAATAATAAAATATACCAAAATGTACCTAATAATAATATTTCAAAATTGTACCTTTTAATTTTTATTTGAGCTTTTTTTTTTTAAGTAAGTACCACTTGAAGTTTTTGGTGTGGTTATTGAAACTTGGATATTTTTTTTTTTTCTTTCCAACCACCATCATGAGTTTTATGGTGTTTTACTCCTTTTTTTATGGTTTGTTTTAGCTGGTTGAATATGGTCCTAAGTTGGTTCTTATTATGTCAATTATACAATCAGATACATATAATGAAATATATTTTGCACCCCAGTCAACTTTAAATTTGTTCAATAAACTTTTCAGATCAAATTTGTACTAGAACATTTCGCTTCTTTTTGGTTTATATGAATACACCTGATATTTTTATCCAATCCTAATGGATAGTCTCCATTTAAATGTCTAGATTAACAGATTTAGCAATAAGGTTGGTCCCTTAACATTTCCGGTTTTAAAATGTCCTTAAGCAACCCATTTTAAATTTAATAAAACAAAGATGTCAAACTCATTCTTAAATACTAACAAATTTTGCTTGGGTTTTGTAGTTTCTTTCCTATCTGTGAGTCATTTGTTTTAGAAATTATTATATAAATTACCTGGAGTCTACAATTTTAAGCCAATTTGCAGTTTGCACAATTTTGTCTCTAGAAATATTGTAAAACTCTGATTGTTCAGACAATTTTGGCCTGAGGTCTATTCTGATAATTAGATTTCCAATTAAAATAAGGTATTTTAAAGGAAAAAACCAATTGAACAAATTTGGATCAAAACTGTGGTTCCATGTGGAGCTAAGGCTGGATCCAAAACGTGCCCTTTTGGCACTGCGCTGCTCTTTTCCTTGTGTCTTGGGCAAAACCCTCTTACAAGGTTCTGCCCACAGAACCCCTCATTGGCCTTAATTTCCTCAGAGGATCCCAGCAACAATTTTTTTAAAAGATTCACTTTTAAATGGTGTAATCTCATTTGGTATTAAACCCAGCGACAGAGGTACGTCGGTACGTTCCTGAATTTGATAACATGTTAACACGTTTTGTTTGAACTTTTTATACTTTAATTCAACCTTTTTACATTTCATATTCAAAAGAAGTCCCGTGATCTTTTTCTGTTTGAATAAGCTACTTTGTTTCAAATCTGATCCTGAGAATTAGAGATTTACTATACTTTCTGAGATATGCTGTCCTAGCATGAATGGATTTGTGGCAAACACTATAAAGTGCATTTATTTTTAATATAATTTAATACTACTTAGCGTTGCTATATTTTGTGGCTAGTATTAAAGATCTAATGTTATATTATAATTCTTTAGAGTATTATCTTTATTTGGAAATTTGCTTTAACTTAAATGTTACACGATTTGAAAAGGTGTTTTTTGTTACTACTTATTCTCCACTCTTTTCCAAATCTACAAAATGAACTTGACATTGCCATGCATTTTGTCTATTCTTAACTTTTATTTTTATCTTCAGTATTGTATAGTAAGAGGTTGTGAACCCTAAGAGTAGAATGAGTTTGACTTGTCTGTCATAGATCATTTATTTAATTAGGATGTTCAATTGAATGCTCCGGAGTAACTTCCTGTATGCTCCTATTAAAAAGAGAATAGCATTGCTCCGTTACATTTTTTCATCAAAGGAATAATTATCGTCCCTATACTTTGTACGTTGTATTAATTGAATATTCTTAGTTTAATTTATTTTTTTGCTTGCTTTCCTTCAAGGTTGATGACATTGTTCTTAACTTATTGCTGCTTAGAAATACAAGAAAAATCTTAATTTAAATCTCCTATCTTTTCACAAAATTTACAATCCTGATATCAAATGTATTTCTATACTTAGGCCTAGATTAGTTGTTCTAGATTTTTTTTGGACTTATTAATAGTACGTACAGTAATTGTAAAAAAAAATATTTTTTATCATGATCATACTTATTAAAAGATTATGTTTGTAACGTAATTTTTAACAATTTGTATACTTCAAAACTAATTTTACTACTTGATAAACATGCAAACAAAAGAACTTAAAAGAGGGAGTTAGTAGGAAAATGAAGTAATATTTTTGGGTTTTTTCTGTAATGAATAAACTGGTAATAGTACTTGAACATTGAGATCTACGTTATTTAAAAATTTAACTATTAAATTGACCAATTTGTGTGAATTGATTGATCATTAAAAGAAAACAAGATTAAGAACCATTTAATTGTAATTTATTACTGATATTAATTTTTTTTTAATTATTTGCTTTAACTTTATTAGTTAGGCATTTAATTTGGAGCGCCTTTATATTGTGTTTGTGAGAATGGAAAATTTCAAAAAAAATTCTCTGATGTTTATAATTGATTATTTATTGTATCCTATATAATATGAATTTCATTATCTATTTAATTTGTTTTGTTTCTAATTTTTTTTAACTAAGTTTTTTGTGGAACTCTCCTAGTACTGAATAAAATGCAATGAGTAATACTTAATAGTTCTGTACTTAATCATGATTAATTCTGTTGGGTTTTGTCTACTTTAATCGGTGTTGTTCTGTTAAGATATTTACTCGATTAAAGTGTTCAAAACTTATCTTTTACTTGGATTATTTTATGATTTAACGAACTGATTAGGTTTACTCTTTGAAATTTGTTTTGTGCGTTTCTTTGATTAATTTTTTTACTGCATTGAATCGCATACCATTTTAAGAGAGTTTAGTGTATATTTTTTCCCCCAATTTTAGGAATTTTTTTCTATATTTGTTTTAATTCCTCTTACTCCCTCTCTTTTTGCATTCAATAGATTTAATTAAAATTCATAGCTTTCAAAAAAAAATGTATTATTAGTATACATATTATTAGTAATACATTATAAATTCACTTCTTGGTTATGGGTCTATTGATTTAATAGATTTTTTCTTATTGTATTTACAAAACTATCCTTAGCAATAAATTACTGTACTTTCAACAGTAGATTGGTGTTGATTTGTTAATTTTATTATATTATTATTATTTTATTTTATTTTTTTTCATAATCACTATTTTTATTTTTACTTTGGGTCAAAACAAGTAAAAAAAAAATCATGATTATTTGTATTGTTATTTATTTTGTGTTGGAAATCTTTTTTAATCAAGTGAGTGTGTGTCTGATTTTATACCAAAGATTATTAATTTATAATTTTTTTTTAGATCAAATATAAAATTATTAGTCGGCTTTCATTAGTTTAATAAATAATCCATGACATATTTCATAATTAGACTATTGCGGAGTGACCGAATTCATTTGTTTAATAGATTTTTAAGTTATATTGGCTTTTTCAAACCTGAAGTTCTCAAAAAATTACTGTTATCATACAAACAAAATTAATTGTTAAGTATTAAGTGAGGGCAAATAGAATCAAGGCAAGATAACAAGTTTAAAGTCAAATTTCATTTTCATAATTTTTCATTTCTGTCGCAATGTAGGGCTTTTATTAACATTTATAAGATATTTTTAATGTTATCTTAATAAAGAGCTTATGCTTGTAAAAATAAATTATACTATTAAGTTGGCTGCATGATTTTTATTTATCTTTTTTTTTTATCACAATTCATTTCCAATAAATAGTTTTGGCATTTCAGGACACCACTCTTTTTTGATTTAGCCTTTTTGGTCTAAAAATTAATACGATTCAAAAAGGAATAAATAAAAAAAATATTAGATTAAAAAGAATTCTTTCACTTGCATGCCAGGACATTTTGGGCGACCCACTAACATTCATATATCCAGCCAACTTTTATATATTTTTAATTTTTATCCTTACAACTAATATTCTTGAATCTTTTTGATTAACTTTTTAAGCTTTCTTTCCCACCAATTTCAAAAGGTTGTTAATTCAGCCTCATTTTGTTCACGATCTCTTTTTTTATTTAACAAAAGTTATCCTGTTTTATTACTTAAATCTATTTAAAAATGCTTATAGCAAAAAGGATAGGGTGTAAGAGGTTAGTTTATTGGTATTTCTAATCAGATGGGCTGGCAGTGCAAACTTTGCGGAACTGTACTAAGCAGCAGAGAGGAATGGTCAAACCACGCTAGTGCACATATCGATGCGCAAACCTCTTTAGACGATCTTTCCATTCCGCAGCAAACCCATGTTGTTCCCGATAGGCATTACTGCCTTATGTGCCGTGTGGATTTCACAGACCGCGACGAATTTATGTCACACCTCCGTTTACACTTCAGATTTTCACAAGATATGAACGACCTTAGCGGAATATTTAGTTAAAATTTAAAATAAATTATTTAAATAAGAAAAAATATATATATTTTCATTTAGTCAATGTAATTGTTTTTTTGTGTTTGTATAAATTTTGTGAAATTTTTACTTTTTACAATTTAAAAACAATTTTTTCAGAACTCAGGATTTGTTTACAAGTTTATTCTGTAAGCCATTATAAACTCTCTATTAAATAAAATATTTAAATATTTTCCGTAAAGATTTTTTTATTATTTTTTTTTTAACAGTCGCACACTCACTGAATAATTTATTTCAAATTTGGAGCGTAATGTAAAATGTTCCATTTTTTTTTAAATTTTATATATTATTGTGTTATTTTGATCAAGGAAAAAATAGGTCTCCATTATAAAGCAGAAAATAATTATAAAATAAACATAAAAATAAATATAGGTGCATTCCTCCATAATTTTTAATTGTGAATTATCTTACTAGCTGTACTTATTATTATTATTTAGGCATTGTCTTTCATCAATAAATGGTTCTTTTTTTTAAGGTTCTAGTACTCTTTGTAAGAAATGGTCTGTCGTCTGTCTGTGCAGACGTCTGCAGCCTGAACTATTGGGCCGATTTTGATGAAATTTGGCATGCATGTTCATGTAAATTATAGCCCAAGGCCCATAGATTGATGAATTTTAGCTCCAAATTTGGAGGCACCACCCCAAAAACTCTGAAAAAACCATATGTTTCGTGAAAACATATTTAAAAATATTTAAACAAAAGTATCTTCCCATCTTTTTTTTTTTATTAGGGATGTAGTAAAAAAAAATATATAGATTCCCTAAAAACTTATAAAATTTAAAAAGAATCCTTGATCTTAAAATGATGAATAAAAATACATTTTGATGAATAAAAATACATTTGATGATTTCCTGACTTATTATTTTTTTAAATGTTTAAGTCTTTATCACATTTAATTAATTAATATACAAGCAATATTATATTCTTCTAAATAGATTCTGAGCTTATCATGATTATGTTCTAAGTTCCTTTTACACTTTTTTTACTTGAGTAACTTTTGTTACTTTTTTTGCCTGCAACCCAGTAATTATTTCATCAAAGTTAGATGTTCTTTAGTCCTTTGTTGTCAGCCATCCTCTAAAACCCTAAAAATAACCTAATATAACGATGTACTTACAATATTTTATGAGATGTATATCAACGAGATCTATATTATGAACAAGATATATATTATGAGATATGTACTTCATCGGTTGATAAACTTAATAGCTAGAGAAATTACCAACTCTTTGAAACTTATAACCAAGATAAAAGACAATGTTCAAAATAATAATTTATATTTACAATTTATTACTAACTTTCACACTTAAAAAAAAAAAAAAAAAAAAAAAACTGTGTTTACAAATATAAATTACAAAATACCTAATCATTTGTATTCAATGTTTTTTAAATAACTTTTTTAAGTATTATGTTAAATATTATTATCAATATGATAATCTCCATTGTACCAATGTAAACATGAGAATTAACTTTAATAAATCGGTGTTACACCATCCCATCCGTTTTGTTATGCTAAGTATATTTATTCTAATAATTACCGATTATAATCGTTATAAATATTTGCTCTTAAGTAATATTAGAATAATAATAAGTTTTAATGTATAAATAAATGTAATGGAAATATTAAAACTTTTTTTTTTTTTCTCTTTATGAGAAATATGTTGCTAATTATTTAAAATCATTGTTTTCTGTAATTTTTGGCAGGTCTCAAAATCTTGTCAGATGTAAAGAAATAAATACTTATTGTTCAAAAGTAGTAAAAATATAAATATATTTTCGTGTTCGGGGGGTTTGTAACCTAAAAATATAATTGTCTGAAAGCCTTAAAGGTTAAGGCTGTTCTTATTCTAAAAGAAACTATGCATCCTTGTCTATACTAGTCTTACAATTAGAATTGATTTTGACAAAACCGGAAAATTGAAAAGAGAGCCAATGAGAACTCGAGATTTTGACTTCTAGAAGGTCAGATGACACAATCTTGACCACTCATTGGATCTCTACTCAATTTTTATTTCTATTTTATCTCTAATCCATCTTTATTTCCATTTTCCTTGACTTTCCAAATCAATTCTAATTATGAAACTACTATAAAGATTTGTCTAGGGAAAAGAAAATGTTCTCTTTTATCCTGTTATTTGTTATATAAAGAATGTTATCTCCTGTAATTCAGTTATCTTGAAGATATAATCATCATTATCTGATCTGTTCTTTTATAATTCAGTTATTTAGAAGATATGTACTCCTTTATCTTATGTTTTCTCTTATAATTCAGTTATCTAGAAGATATGATACTCCTTTATCTTATTTTTTCTCTTATAATTCAGTTATATAGAAGATATAATCATCGTTATCTGATCTTTTATCTTATAATTCAGTTATCTAGAAGATATGGTACTCCTTTATCTGATCTTTTCTCTTATAATTCAGTTATATAGAAGATATAATCATCGTTATCTGGTCTTTTATCTTATAATTCATTTATATAGAAGACATAATCATCATTATCTGATCTTTTATCTTATAATTCAGTTATCTAGAAGATATGGTACTCCTTTATCTGAATCTTTTGTCTTGTAATTCAGTTATCTAAAAGAGATAAGTTCTTTTGTGTCCAATATTATATTCTGTTATTAATTGAAGTGATTTTTTTTTTTATTAGGGATGTAGTAAAAAAAAAAATATAGATTCCCTAAAAACTTATAAAATTTAAAAAGAATCCTTGATCTTAAAATGATGAATAAAAATACATTTTGATGAATAAAAATACATTTGATGATTTCCTGACTTATTATTTTTTTAAATGTTTAAGTCTTTATCACATTTAATTAATTAATATACAAGCAATATTATATTCTTCTAAATAGATTCTGAGCTTATCATGTAACATTTTATTTATAAACTTAAAATACTCATTAGATTAGTTATGTGAAATAATGCTAATTTAAGTTATGTAAAATTAAAATTCTTGTTAAATTTTTTTAAGAATAATGTCTGAATAAAAATATAAGAATGTCATAACTTTCTTTTCTTTTTTTTTAATTTATGGTTCTGATAACGTTTTAATTATTTAATTATACTCTAAAATGCAAGAGAGGAATCCTTTTTATTGTTACTTCATTTTGTATAGAGTAATTTAATTTTTAATTATATGCTCTTACAATTCAGTCATTAGTTAATTTTTTTTAAATAAAATATTTTAAGTTCTTATTGTATTTATTTTTTACTCTATGTTTGTGTGTGTTTTTATTATATTTTTATTCTATTGTATAATTGACTTGAAATTAGTTTAAGTATGATCGACTCATACAGAATTTGCCAGAGAAACAGTTAATAATTAATTAATTAATAATTAAAATTTATTACTTTCTTTAATTACAAATAATCTAATGTGAGTTTAATACGTATTGTGTTATTTATGTTCTCAATTATCTGTTAAAATTGCATAGCTTCTTTCTGTATGCATTATCACTATCAAATCACCTTAGTTGTTTTGCATGACATTTTTTATGTTTTAATGTTTAGTGTTCAAGTTTTCTAAACAAGTGTAGGGTTTTTTTGTTAAATTCTTTAAGTAGCTACTCCATAGCATATCTTGCCCCCCAAAAAGATGCGATTTGCCTTTTTTTTTCTGGGGGACTTTTACTTGAAGACGCAGGCCACTTTGGTAGGCCCTTTGAACAAACCTGGGTTAGGAACCAAACTCTTTAAATTAGTGTGAAGAGTTTGGTCATTAACCATGTGTTACCATTCGATTGGTTACCACCGATCATGGTTTCCAGGCCAAAACCTGGTGGCGCTACTCTTTTGAGCAGCTACTTAAATTGAACCCAAAGCTCTATGGTCAAGTGGACACCCATCCAACTACTGACCATGCCCGATGCTGCTTTGCTCGACTGATTAAAAGACAAGTGCTCTCTATTGACCTCTTAACAAATAAAGTGGAAATTTCATTATTACAATAAGTAATTTATTGTAATTTCATTATTAGAAATGCAATTATTTAAACAAACAAGATATGCTGAGGAATACCTGCTTTAGAATTCAATTGTTATTTTATTTCCGTTTCTTATAGATAGTCTTAAGGGATGAAAAATGTTTTATAAAAACTAATATCTTCTTTTAATTCCTAAATCAACTATATTTAACCCATACCTGGACATCTTCAGGGCTAAAATAACATAAACAATACTATAACCAGTGCTCGATTTCTAGAAATTGAAGGTGGGTCCGGGGGCCCTCCCCCGAGAAAAATTTCAAAAATAAACGTTCAAAAACAGCATTTTAAGCAGTTTTAGGCATAAACCCACACTCTTAGTGCAAATCTTAGTGCCGATCATTTTTTATTTATCAGAGAGAGAGAGAGGTCCCGGAACGCCGTTCCGCCTCAAATCGAGCCCTGACTATAACAATTTGTTAGTTGATCTTAAAATATTTTCCTATTTTATATAAATTTGTCAATAAATAAAATGCAAACAATCTTAATTAAAACTAATAGGATTTAAAAACAAGAACAAACACATTAAATAAATAATTAGTTTAATTTGAATTGATTATTCAGATTTTCAATTTAATTTTTTGTAATGATGATACATAAAAATGCAATGTATTTGCCAAAAAGAGAAGTTTTTTCTTTTTGTAATAAGTTGATTTGGGTGGAATAAAATTATAATTGACATGAATTAATAAAAAATACGGAAATAACACATCTCTCACATGTATTATACACTACTTATTTTTAAATGTTATGTTTTTCTGACAAATTTTGTATTTGATCTAACAATGTAAGCTCTTCTTAAGAGGAACTGTGCTACTGTAGTAAAATGACCCTAATTATGCTTTAAAAATTAAGTCTAATTTAAGTAAACCTTTTCGTAGCTGCACTTTTCTTTAATGTTAATTTTTTTTTTATTTATATAATTCATTAAATTAAATTTAAATTTACATTATTGTTACGTTACATAACTCTATTTATTTTTCTCATTCTCTTTTTATTTATTAAATATTATACATTTCACTGATTATTCTTAAATTTATAGAAAGTAACTATGTTTATACCAAGGAGTACATTTCACTTGGTAACTTTAATTAGCTTCTTGTATAAATGACAATTGTTCATTTTGACTTATCTTTTTGGGCATTTTTAGTGTTAATAACTTAACTAAACAAAAGTGAATAATTGTACTTCATCTACAATACCAGTGTGAAAAAATCTCGGTTAATTTGTTGTTTATTTTGTGTAAACCATTGTCTCCTGTTTTTTTTTGTTTTTTGTACCCTAATTGATATTTTTTTGTAGCCTAAGTCTATATAATGCAGGTTTATTGTGTATTTGAAGGCTTCTGCTACTGGAATTGTCAACACTTTTAATTTTTTTTTTTTTTTTTATCAAGCAAATTAACTGTCATTAAAACATGAAATAGTTACACTTTTACTTTTAAAATCAGATTTAGAAGTTTCAATCATGAACATCTTGACGTAAACAACTACTTAACTAAACAAAACAGCTACTTTAAGGTAACAGTTGATATACAGCATTTTCGAACGATCGTATGTAATTTCCTGAACAGTTTGATCAATGGAGTTTAAATGGCCCTTATTTTTTAAAATTAATTTCTTTATTTTTCTAACAATTGTATTTCGGATTGTACCTTATTTTTTCCTTTACTAATGTTGTTGTTATTTTAGTCATTTTGGTTTATTTCATTCATGAATTGTTAATTTTATGAAAAACAATAAAAATAAATAAAGTTATTTTAGTAATTTTGGTTTATTTCATTCATGAATTGTTAATTTTATGAAAAACAATAAAAATAAATGAAATCAATACTTTAAATTCGTATTTTTTTTCTTTGAATTTAACACAAATTAACTAATTAAATGAATGAAAAATTCTTATTAAATTTGTATGTTTTCTGGTGTTTTACTTTCATTTACTATGTTTTAATTAATTATTGTTATTTATTTAAATAATTTAAAAATGGAAGCTCTTTTAATTCATTAGTGCCTGAAAGATTTATTTATTTATTTCAAATCACAGTCATTAATACATATGGTTCCTATTTTTATTTAATTTTTTTAGTATTTAGCGTTATTTTATCTAATTTAAAAGTAGGCAAATGTTTTATTTAAACATTTTAATTTTTTTTTTTTTAAAGTCTTTTGCAATTTTATTTGTGACAAGATGATATACAAATTAATTATGTGTTTAGAGATTGCAAATGAAGGGAGAGTTAAGGAAATAATTATCTTCTTTTTAAAAAAAATGTTATTAATACCAAGATTTTGTGAGATTTACTTATACTGAAATTAGCTGCAGTGCTTTAAGCTAACTTTTAGCTGCAATTTAATACTTCTGCAACTTTACACTGCTTTTAGGGAGAGACTTCGTCTTAGATGAGGTTAATCCCAATATTTTTAAACAAATTAATTGCCCTAATTGTCTTTAACGTTTTAAAAATGATCTTTTATATCTTCACAACAAATAAAATCTCACAGATTTTCTTTTATAATCAACTATTTATCGATTAACTGAAGTCCCCATCGGTGCAACTACATTTGTGCTTTAAAAGGGATTAAATTCTTAAATTTAATACCTATTCTGTTGGTTTAAAAGTATTAGGCGAAAACTTCCCATCTTTACTGAAGATCTCAAATTTATCTTGAATATTAATAATCTCCTTAGGAAGGCTAAGAGTGTCCAAGAGGCCTTAACTAATAACCAAGAGCCCTAACCAACAATGGGGGTAACAATCTGGGTTCAATTCCCAGATTGTTAAGATGTGTTTTATTCTAAGCATTGCATCAAGTATTTGATACCGCCACTCTTCAATGATCTAATATTTTTGAAACTTGGAGCGAAAAAAAAATAATTTATTGGTATCAATCTTTAAGGTAAAAATTATGTTTATCTATACAAAGATTCTTCAGTATTTTTAATCTTATCTATATTAGTGTTTCAATTTTTTTTTAGTAATTTCCTACTGTTATTGAAGATCTCTAATTTAACTTAAGTAATTAAAATCTCTAATGTAGATAAAAATTTATATTTTTAGGCTTTTCCAAGTTTTTTTTTTTAATGTGAAAAATTTTATTTTAATTATTTCACATCCCTATATTAGATGCATTCAAAGAATCTGGTCTCTCACATTAAAATGATTCCTTTTTGTTTATATCAGGGAAGAAATAGAGTTTCATTAATAAATGAAAAATCTTTTGTTAATGTCCTTTATCTCATTCATTAGAAAATTGACTTTGATAAAATTTTATGCGGATAGATAGTTTCCTTGAATCATTTGAGACAATGACCTCTGTTGACATATAATCTTTTATCTATGTTATATTTATTTATTTTTATTTTATTTTATTTTTTTACCGTCTTCTGAAGTATTGCCTATACTACTTCTTATTAACAATTTTCTTTAAAGTTAGTTAATCTAAACTAATATTGATTTGTTTTGTGTATTACATATCGCAGCATATAACTATAGAAATAGCCTTACTGGGAAAAAATTTTCATATTTTTTTAGCCTTCAGTATTAAGTTAATTTATTTCTAATTAAAATAAAAAAAACAAGAAACAAAAAATTAAATTAAATTAATTTTGATCTTTAAGAGTTCCTGAGCATTTATTTATTTTAGTTATTACTAAATTATTTATATGTATTTAACAAAAAAAAGGTATTTTTTTTACCTTTTAATCACTTTTTAAGACTGAATTAATTTTGTATTGATTGATAATTTTAATCAATACAAACGTTATATCACTTTTGCTTGACTGTGGTTATGAATGAAATAAATAAATAACAATCAAATCTTTTTAAGATATATAATAAAACTACAATGCGGTACATTATTGAATTTATTTAATACAATTTATCAAAATGAGATGAGATATTCATTTTAGCGTAGATTTTGTAAAAAATTATGCTAATGAACAGAACTAGACAGTTTCTATAGAAAGAAAATTTAATTAAAAAAGCACATTAATTATTGTGTTATTTATTATTATTATTATAGAAATTATATTATTTTTAATTTTTCATTTAATAAGCTGAGTTTGTAGTTTTAACTTAACTAATGTGTAATTCCTTTCAAGTTAGTACTCTTAATATATCTTCAAATTGTAAGTTTACTGTGGATGATTCATTGCTTCAATATTGTATCAAATAAATATTGCATCAAATAAATTGAAGCATCATGAACTTATGTCGGTGTTAAACAAGATGTAAAACACTATGATAAAAAGGGTGTAAAAAGAAGTGGTAAACATTTATTTTATGTGCAAAGACCTTATAAGACAGCTTTATAAAATATTTAAATTAACTTAATTCCTTTAAAGTTTACATTTCTGATTTCATTTACTATTTGCTGTCTTTTTTAGTCAGCAACAAAAATATCTGACAATCCCCGTTTATCTATAACGAATAAAATAAAATTTTAATTTAATTCGGTATTATTAAGAGCTTCCTGATTGCCAATTTATTTATTGTTTTACTTTTAATTTCTTTGTCTCCTTTTTTACTATCTGCTTTTAATTTTTTTGAACAATTAATTAAACTATTTAATTTTTTTTATTATTAATAGTTTGTGTTAAACTTTTTTTTTTGAAATATTTGTTGTTTTAGATTTAATTTATGTTTTTAAATCCACACCCAAGTAAAGAGTGTATTTTAAGTTAATTTTATTTTTGAGTAATATTAATTCTCTCTTGTATTATAAGCAAAAGTTATTGTTTATTTTTATTTATTCAGTTTCGCTCCTAAATAAAAATGTATTTTTCTTTTATGACTGCTTACTATTTTATTATAATTTATTAGAAACAATTGTTATTTTTCATTTACATCGATTTATTTATTATAAAGTATAAATCAATTATTTATACTATTCACCTTGATTTTTTTATTATTATAAAAAAATTCACCATCACATTTATTTATTTTTTTTTTTTTTTTTAATCTTGTAATATAGCTTTATCTTAATATTAATGTATGTGTGATTTTATTTATACTTCTGTATAATTTATTTTGTAACGAGAAAAAAAAAATGTAGTTTTTAGTTATTTTTTTGTGTTTTTACCTCTGTTGTGTCATTTTTTTTTTTTTATTTAAAAAATGTTTTAATTTTTTGTCATTGTAAATTACTATTTTTAAGCCAGTTTTGAACAGAAAAAAAGAAAGTATGCTCATATGAGTATTAATGTTGTTAAAATTCTATGTTTTAATACTACCTGTTTTTTTTAGAAAGTATGGCTATCTGATTGCTCTGTAATGAAGTACCCTTGCATTATGATAAAAATTATTAATAGGGGCAATTACACTCGGACTTACTAATATTACGTTTTTTAAAAATATCTTTAAATTTGTATAAGGCAGTTGTGATTTCTATTGATTTCTTTTAAGACTTGAATTTAAGAGTCAGACCCCAAAGATTTTTCTAGGTTTGCTTTAATATAATTAAAAGATAAAAGTTGGTATGGAATAATTTCACAATGCCTATCTTTACTTCTTATTAATTACTGTATTCCTACTACAAAATCCGTTCCTTATCTATGTGAGTTGTTTGTCTTAATTACACTTTTTTGAGAAAATTATTTAATTAAACTGTTGTTTTTGAATTAAAAGATTATCAAGGCTTTTGAAGTGCAATTGTGTACTTTAAATTCTAGTCAGTGGCTTTTTAATCATTAGATGAAAAAATATAATTAACCCCGTCTGCTGTTTCAACAAATAAATAAAACACTCGTATAAATACTAAATTAAAATTGAAAATAGTTAATATGATCTGTTTTTTAGGGAATCATAATAAAAAATTTACATAAAAAAAGTACCTATCCACAAATTATTAATTTATATTTTAATATTCTGACTGCCTTGCTAAATTTATGTGTATAGTTAAATTCGCCCCTCCTTTTACGCATTGTATTTTATATTGTTAGCTTTTGATTTATTCAAACGTTAAACTACAAATAACAGGTTAAAACTGAAAACACTTGTAAAAATAACTCTTTAATTTATTTTAGTCATTTCTAATTTATGTATTATCTCTTTCCTCGGTTTTAAATTCTTCTCTTATTTATTATTATTTAAAATTTATCTGTTTTGTGTAGATTTGTTTGTAAATAACATTTTTTTAAATGAACTTAAATCAATTTTAAATAGATCAGGAGTTGATATAATCTTTTAAAATAAAAAGTATATATTTTTTGGTTTATCAAAACCAAAGTTTAAGATCATTTAATTTTAAATATAAATAGGAAATAAACAATTAAATAGTTACAGTTTGTATAATTAATAATTAATGGTCTGATTAATTTTTAATTTTATTTCTAAAAAAAAAAAAAAAAAAAAAAAAAAAAAAAAAAAAAAAAATCATGGAGAAATTCATTAAAAATGTACCTTTATTATAAATAATAGATTTATCAGATATTAAAAGAAAATTTAGCACTAAATTATTCGTATATTTTACAACAAATAAAATCCTATGGAGCTAATAATACAAATATTTTTGTCTGAGTTCGATAAAAACCTGGAAATATATTTTAAAAATTAATTATAATAAATAATGTATTATCAAAACATTTTTTTCTTATACTTAATTGTATTTTATTTCCTTTAATTTGATAACATCACATTACCTATAGAATGGACTGTATTTAAAATATAATGAAATCGGAAGAATATATTTGTGTTTCACCTCTTTTGGAATCATGTGTTTTCGGTGGTTCTATTAAGAGGTATGTCACACTCTATGTCACTTCAAAACTCTGAATAATTTTGTACTTTTGTTTGTCCTAGATATTATTTATTTTTTGTAACATTGGTAGAGCAATTATCTCATAATTCAAATTAACCCATCTCTTATGTACAATTACCCACTTTTTTTTCAAATTATCCACCTTAGATTCCTCCTATGCATGTTTTGTTTGTTTACTTATTATTTATTTATATTTTGCACCTTTTATTTGTGTTGAATGTATTTTGTTCAATAATTATTATATTTTTTATCTTGTAACCTAAATATAATAATAATAATAATTGTATCCTGTAAAACTCCTGATTGTAAAATGAATAAAAAAATAAGGAAAGATAACGTTCAGAAAAAGATTTAGTAAAACAAAATATAAAAGCAAAGAAAACGTAGCACTTTTAATTAAACTAAAAATTATGTGGCCAGTTTATATTTGCTAAATCCACTAGTGTGCTTTTTATTTTTTAATTTTTAAATAAATATAAAGAAATAAACAAATAAAATTATAAAATTGTATAAAAAAAAAAACACCATTATTTACAATAATAATATTATTCTCACAATCGTTAAGAATAAAAATAACAATTATTTTTATTAATATCAAAATAGTTATACAAGCCAATTCAGAATTATTTTATGTAACAAACAGAACTGATATTACGTCTCGTAAACAACTTACATAAAATATGTTTTATATAATAAACCATAAATTGATTAATTAATGCAGAAATATAGAGAAAATAATATATGCAAATAAAATACTTCTGAAGAATGCATTATAAATCTACATCTCAGTGGGTATAAGCAGTAAACAAAAGTTTAGTAATTCATCTCTATTTTTCACTGGTTTATTTAAGAGGTGTTAACATCTTAATTATCTCGTTAATTATTTATTCGACAATCAAATTTCTTCGTTAAAACAAATTGACCACAGGCCAGGAGATAGCGTGCAAAAATGTGTCTGACTAACATCAAGCTAGAATTTTGTGTATAAGTAAATTTGTTGGTGACTTTTAAGAAATATAGGGTCGGCAGAGTTCGTCTGCAGGGCATTGCTTGGCAATAGGCATTTAAAAAAAAAAAAAAAAAAAAAAAAAAAAAAAAAAAAAAAAAAAAAAAAAAAAAANCTAAAGTATGATTAACTCCCGAATGATAACTAGTTTGGTGAGCCTCACGAATGATTAAGTCAGTGTACCAATTTTTCTTAGGCAATAGTTTAGGATATTTTGCGTCATAATTAGAGTTTATATTTGATAATCTACCTTTACATCTGATAACTCCCTCGTCATCATAATACAAATTAAGTTGAGATTTTAAATTATTAGTCTTTAGATTAATATATTGTGACTGCACAAAAACTTCCCACATTGTTTTTGATCTTTTGTAGTCATTAGGGATCAACCAACATTCTAATTTTTTGTGATAGAATTTGTCAACTGCTCGGATACAAAGAGCTGTAACTTTTATCAAACGTTTAAAATCCGAATATCGATCAAAGTTTATATGAAAAGGAGTTTCTAATTTATTTTCACCTATTTCAGTTGTGGCCAAAGTGGGAATAGCCATTGTATTTTGAACGTCCAGAGTGATTTCATTACTCTTTTCTTCTTTGAATTTTGGCCAAAGTTCTAAAGGCTTAGATAAGAACTCAGGTCCGTTCCACCAAAGTTTGGAGTACATTAAGGTAGATACATTAAGTACTGGCTTAGTAGCTAAGTCAGCCGGATTTTGCTCCGTGGGCGTGAAACGAAAAATATAATTATTTGATTTAGATTTTATTTCTTTTAGTCTATTTCTAATAAAAATAGGTTGGACCTTTTCTGACTTTATCCAGTATAAAGTGCATTCAGAATCAGTCCATACATAAGTATGCTCAATGGATAAGTTAATGTTCTGTAAAACAAAATTCAAAGTTCGCACGCCTATAGTAACCACGCTCTGCTAAAACTTGTTATGATGAGTCTTGAAAGTTAAAGTTCCGTAATAGTATTTTAAGTTATTATTAAATTTAAGAAAACACTATTTCTTTCAAGTGTCAATTCAAGACTGCCTTTTTATATTTAAATTAACATAAATAAAAATAAATAAAGAAAATACGTGATCTCTATGGAGATCACGTGTCTGACGATAACTCAAGTAAAAGTTGACCAATATAGTTAAAACTTAGTCTAAGTGTTTCTTTTACTAATACTCAGGCTAAGATTGTTGGACAGCAGTATCCGTGTAGAGTTCAAGCTCAACGCTTGCGTAAACTTGAGCTTCAAATGTAGAATCGGATTTTTAGGTAGGGGAATGATTCTAACAGAGATGAGACAAACATATTTATAAATGTAATATTTTAGTAAAACCAACAGCATGACCGCTATGAAGTGATAGAGATCGTTTTAAACTATTAGAGGGGACCTAAACTATAAAACGTTTTTACTGATATATATGTTCTAACAGAATGATTTTAATAAAACTTTATTTACACCATCAAAAGTTCAATTGAAACATTCATATAAAATTTTAACTTCGTTCAAGTAGAAGTAAATAATAATATTGACAAAAGAAAATAAATATCCTAATAATAACTATAAATGAATTTAAAATAACTATTATTTCTGCAAGACAATATAAATAATATAAGAGATAATGATAAATCATATTTGATTACATTGGATGCCTGTTTCCACATTACGTATAGAGAAAGCTTGTCTTACAAATTTCAAAACTAGTCTGATGCTGCTGGGATCAGATAATTTCTCAACCACGAGGTAACCTGGGATAGTTGAATGTCCAAAAATTTGTTCTCTGATATTTGAATAAGGTGGACAGTAGGTAAAGAAATGGTAAAAACTTAATTCCTTACCAAGGCTACACATGAGACAGTCTTCTCTATCTTGCTCCCTCTCTATCGAAGGATCTTTATTTAAAACAATCTGTTCACATCTCATCTTGAACAACAGACGAAGGTCAGATAATGACAAATTATTACCTGCATTGAGACCGAAAAAAAGTAACAAAATCACAATTTTTCTCCTTGAGTGTCCTGCACAATAGAAACCGATTTGTTTCTTTAGCTCTTCTTAATGACTCCTCTCTTCATGAAGATTTGATTTTCGGTAATAATAGATTTAGAAGAGCTCTCCAGTTACCTAGTTGGTTAGTAGAATTGCTTGAAGTCTTCCGTTTCTAGGTAGCTAGTAAGAATATAAAGCCTCTTATTCCCTCTTGGGAAACTCAATTTTCCTATTTTTTTGTTTTTGCTGGGGATGTTTATGAACTTACTGACACATGTAGTTACAGTTATGTAATTAATAGTTTATTTTTATTTAATAGTTGTATGGTATTCACATATCACCAGTAAAGTCATACTATATGGTTGAAGTCCGGTGTCAGATGTTGAAAAAGTTTGGATGCAAACCCTAACAGTGGTAAATAAAATATTGGTAAAATGGTGTATACTACATAATGGAAAATAGTATGATACTATATAATTAAAATTAGGCGGAATTTAAGAAAAATAATCAGAGGTGGTAGTCAACAGGTGCTCTGCAGAAAAAAAATTTAAGAATAATTCCCTTAAGCCAGCCATACATGTTGCGGTACTCCTGACAGGTTTACCGCAAATTTACTTTTTCACCCACTCACTTACAATATTCATATTGTATGTGTAGGGTTTGTGATAAATAATTAATTAATTATTCTGCCATATTTCGAACTTCTAATCGAAATTGTCATTTCACAACGAGAACATAATAAGGATAAGTTTATTATTATGAGAAGTTCATATCAAGATTCAACATCTGCACATATGGTATCCTACATTATGCCGCACAGAAACACTGTATACTTCTAGACAAGGCCGGATTTAGGCATAGGCGGCCGCCTAGGGGCCCGCACCACAAGGGGGCCCGCACCACAAAGGGCCACAAAAGAAGTGGGGAGACACGTTTAGGACAAGCCAAAAAAAAAAAAATTTTTTTTTTTTTAATTGACTATTTTATGCTTAAAATATAATTTATTCCACCAAAAGGAAATAAAATCAACATTATTATTTGGCTTTATATTTGTGAAGAATCTAGAATCTAAATCATCTAAAATCTAGGACGATGGAAGTGAAAAAAAAAAAATATATATATATATAATTGTATTATAGTTAAAGTTAACTTATCCAATCTTATTTAGATGTACCAGTTAAGGTCTGTTCCTCAAACATAACTAGTCAGTCTACCTAAATATCCAGCGATTGTCTTTGCGATGTAGGTATTTATCTTTCTCTCTTAATCCCCAACCCCCTTTGCACTTGTTTTTCCTAATCTTTTTTTGTCTCTAACTCTTTTTCATCTTGGCAATATCACCTACCTTTATAGCTATTATATTTTCTACCCTTCCCTTAATTTTTGAATTGTTATCTGCCAATAAAATAGATCGAATAATTTTCACCCTCTTTCGTAAAAAAGTTCTCCAACTTTAAAATTTTAATTAACAAGTTGATCGAGTGCATTTTTAAGACAATTAATAAAATAAATAAATATGGCAGGTTCTATGCATTTGCATACATCAAATTTGGGTTCAATATTTTTATTTTAGGGAAATATAACAGTACAATGGACATGGAACAGAATCAAATGGACCGCCATACAATGTCAAAGTAATTGCCATAAAGGAAAAGAGACTTTCAAAAGTGGGAGTGCTTTTTTANGGGAGTGCGTTTTTACGTATTTTATTATTTATTATAATTTCCCAGGGACCCCCCCCCCCCCCCACCATTGGAGGTGGGGCCCGCACCACATCTTCTGCCTAGGGGCCCACTCACTCTAAATCCGGCCCTGCTTCTAGAAGACATTTTATCTTATTATTTAGAAGACATAAAAATCTTATGGGAACAGAAACACATAAAGTACTAGTGTTAAGTGGTGTGATAATGATAACACAAAGTAATTGTAACATTTTCTGTTTCATGGTCTGAATATGAATCTATTACCTACAAGGTTTACGTTTCCATGGGTGTTTGGTGTTTACTTTTTCATATAAAGAGAAATATTGCGATGGCGCAAAAAATCGATTTTGAGATTTTAATGGATTTACACGCTTTGAGGTCCCCTGAGTCCAAAAAAGTGGTTTTTTAAAAATGTCTGTCTGTGCAGACGCCTGGAGCCTAAACTACTGGACCGATTTTGACGAAATTTGGCATACCTGTTCAGAAAAATCATACCCCGAGGCGAAATCGAGAAATAAATTTTAGCTCCAAATTTAGGGGCGCTACCCCCCAAAAACTCTGAAAAAAAATTATTCTTTGAAAACGGTTCCGACGATTTTGATTAAAAAATTCTAAAATATATTCCATTTAAATACCGATCTAACGATATAAGCCTTTTTGAAGAAGTTATTTTTATGATAAATTCTGATGAAATATTCATTATTAATTAAATGTAGCTATGAAAACTAATAATGGAAAAAAACTGGGTAAAGTAATTATGAATTCGTATATGAGAAAGTTTGTCTAAGTTGGCTCGGACCGATTTTTATTTTAATAACTGTTTTGAAAAACTGGGGTTTCAAACCAATTTAGGTCCAAACCGAAAGTGTTTCCATGAGGAATTTTTTAAACAGTTTCCATAAGCATTTTAAAACAATTAACTCCCAGACTATACATAGTTAAGAATAAGTCAAGTTATCATATTTCCGCTTATCATAATACCTGCATATGTCTCAATTCAAAACCTGTTTCCATGCTTTTTCAAAACAGTTTCAATATAAAACCCAAAATTTGCTGTTGCTGACCTTTTGAAATCACCGTTTCCATGGAGTTTTGAATGAGTACCAAAAGCGGTATGAAACCCCATGGAAACTTATAGTATATTTTATATTGGTCTGAACTGAAAACACTGTGAATCAGAGGTGCCCAAAGGGGGGATTCATGGCGCTCAGAGCGCCATTAAAAAAAATTGGGGGGGGGAATATGAAAAATTTAGTGGGGATTTTTTTAAATCTACATATAAATATATACAATTTATTGTATAAAGTTTCAATTTACATTAATTGATGTATGTACGGTAAGTTCATAATGATAAATTGATATTTATCTATTACTGTATTATCTTTAACTTATAAAAGCACAAAAGTTTGTACCTGGGATCTCGCTAACGCCGAATCAAAACCGAGCGGACAAGATGTCCGCGTGTAGGGGACGGTGAGAGAAGAAAAGTGAGCCCAATATCAAAGGAATTGATAAGGTTTTGGACTTGTGCGGGTACAAGTGATTGTACAGATGCCGAAAAAATTAACCTATATGGTAAACAAAAACACGGGACCGGGCGGTTACCGGTTTGTTTACATTACATGTCATAATTAAAAGTGACAGCTATCAATGCATTAACAATTCAAAAATATAATCCAAATAAATATTGTTTAGTTTTGATAAAATTGTCGGCTTCTATCTTGATAAGTTATTTTATCTATTTGAAGACCTACAAATCTAAACAAACCTTTATTTTTATTGGAATAATTTTTTTTTTGGGGCGCTTCATTTTGAAGTTCTGAAAACGCATTGAACGAGATCGTGAATGCGTAAATAGATGTCAAGAAATTCGGGTTTTTGCGAATATCTTGCTTGACCACTAATCAAGGCGGAAATTATCGAAATTATAGATAACAAAATTTCCTACAAAAAAAGTCTGATTCATTTTTACGTACAATGGACGGTGTGCCAATTAAAGGGCAAAGAATGTCTATGAATATTTAGTATCCGTCGCCGCATAACGTTTAACATATATTACGAAAACCTTACTTCCTCTGGTTCGGAGACCAATTGAGGATCAAATCAAAATTGAAGATTTCAAATTTCACTCACGAAACTACGTTATTTTTATGAGCAAGTGTGGGAACCGTTACTCTATATCTACGAGCGACATTTCAAGATTGTTCGGACGTAGTTTGAAAATATTTGTGCTACCAGTGCTTTAATATTAACAGAGGTAATTGTTACAGCGACAATCGTGACAATCGCAATAGCGAAACATTGTTTTACGGGTAACGAACATCTCGGCAGTGTTCCCACCTTGAACATGGAATGTGGTATGACAAATTTTAAAGAAAGAAGTATTAAAAGAGTAAAGAGTATTGAATTCTAATAACGCGACCACGCTCATGTTGCCTATTTTCAATATGTCTTTAGAACGTCAATATGTAGCAAAAAAAACAAAAAAAACCAAGCTCAGGAACAGAAGCCATATTCATATTTAGGACAAAAATAACAACTGGATACATTTAATAAATAAAATTTAATTTCGATCCTTTGGCTTGATACTTATTGGATAACCAAGCCAAGCATGCTTAATAATATGCCTTAAAATGGTATTGTTTCTTCATTTTTCCATCACATTTAAAAAAATAGCTCTTTCTTTCAAGCGCCATAGGCGCTCGGTCCCCGGTTCTAGGTTAAATTACAGTAAAAATAAACTACCTAACAGTGGCGCACAGATTAAAAAAAATAAGGGGAGGGGGAAGGGGGTGTAATGTGGGCTTAGCATATCACAAACAATTAAGCAGTCTGGTTTTCTTTGTTCTTAAATTACTTTATATCAAAGGTGGATCCAGCCAATTTTTAAGGGGGGCTGGGGCTCTCTTTTAGGGTGTCCTTCCCCGGGAAAATGTTTATAGTTTACATTACTTGAAAACTTCTTTTTATCCTATTCCAAGAGCATCTAAAATGTTATTTTATACAAATAAATTAAGTTTTTTGGGAACGGGACATGAAGACCGGGGTATTTTATTTAATTTTAACAAAATTATATTTGAATAATATTTTATTTTTAAAAGTTGTACATTATATAAAAGAATAGATTAATGTTTTATTTTAGTAGCCAGAAAAATAAATTGGTACATTTTAAAAATATTTTAGTTACGTGAATTAACAATAAATAAATAAATAAATACGCCAAATGTTTTGAGTTTAAAGTTTAACAGAAATTAGCTGATAGTATTAGGTTAAAAATGAACATAGCAGGGTATCTATATAGTCCAGTCGATAAGTACAAAACATAGTCTTCCTTGCGAAAGCTCGGGTATCTGCAATTTTTAAAATCTCATTCTACAATTGAACCCGTTTCCAAATTCATTAATATAAATTATTCGATAATTAAAAACTATTCTAATGACTGCTACTAACTATTTTAATTCAATTTAATTAAAAGTTATATTAAAGTAAAACTGTAGATTAAAATAAAAAAAAACTTAAAACAAGAAAATATTTAATTAAAAACTTGATTTAAAAATGTGATTTTGTAACCTTTCATTCAAAATAATCAATGGATAATAGTCGGGAAGGTATTCGACTAGAAGCTAAATACAACGAAGACTTTTTGTACCGGAAGGTTACAATCTATTCTCTGTGGTTACAA
>KZ651078.1:1130453-1141458 GCA_001010745.2 Gerris buenoi | reverse complement strand
CAGAAATCTATTTAGGCTTACCGGGTTTTATTCTCTTGGATGTCCAGTCACTAACGTGTCTAAAGTAGAAGCAATTGTCGATTAGGAAAGAGATGATGAATTGGCAGCAGTAAATTCAGCAAATGTGGCAGTGTCCATCTCTTTAGGCTCTTTAAATCCGGAAAAATAAATAAGGCAATTCTGATAAATCGCTAGAACGGAAACTACCAATGCAAACTTGGCTATATAGCTGCCTTCCTGACAAATAAAGTATAATATCGTGTTCATCTTCATTACCCGATTCTTCTTTAGAATTAATTGCTGGGTCTGGAGGTTCTAAATTCACATCTACTGGTAAATCTCCCTCTTCTTCCTAAACATCACTCTGAAAAATGTCATAAGCTTATAGTAAACTGACTCCAGGCCTCAAAAAAGTAAAAATAGGGAATTATAATTCTTAAAAAGTAGTGTTAAATATTAATTTTATACTGAAAATATTAATTTTATAAATTGACTTTTGATGCAGCTTTCCATCCCCAGCGTAACCATATGGTAACATTCAAATTTAAACAGCTCTGTATTTATATAAATTATACTTAGCCCAGTGAAAGACACACAATAATTGTTACATCATTCTATAATAAAAATCTATGGGAAAATGTTTTTTTAAAAAATAAATAAACTACTTACCGTAATAGATGATCGAGGTCTAAATTTTGCTCCATTTTCAAAATTCACTTTTATGTACAGTTGAGCACATAAAACAAGCACAATGAAAAATTGTCTATTGGAAACCTTCTTTTATAATAATAAAGCCTTAAACTTTTTTTTATGTAAAAAATGGTACCAGAACATGGGTCAAAACCATTTAAAAATTGCCGTTACCATATGGTTACGGTGGTCCGTAATGGGTTAAGGAGATTAGTCTAGGCTCGATCCCCCTTCTTTTCTTACCTACGTTCCCCTTAAGGATAAAATCTCTATTGGCAGATATCGGTACAATTCATAAATTATTATATTAGGTATACACTCGTAGATTTTATTTTAGCGTTTTAAAGTAGTGGTGATAATTATGTTAGTAAAGGTTTACACATAGTAAGGTTTGATTTATAAAAAAAATATATTTAAATAATATATATGACATTTGTTTAAAAAATGAATTTTATACTTTTTGACTGCGATTGTACAGTTCTTCATTCAGACATTTTCACAAAACATAAAATATTGGCTTAGCTTTTTCTACAACTTAGTTTAAATAGATTTTTTTTTAATAATAAAATAAAAAATAAAATTATAATTTTGAAATCTATTTTGAAGCCTCCCGTTCTTCTCCCTATATTGAGCCACCAAAATGTTTTATAGCCTATAATCACCCCCAGCATTTAGCTTAACATTGTACCCAAAAACCAACAAAATCTGTTCAGCCGTTTGGACGTGATTGATGCACAGACAAACGGACATAACATTTTCTAAACTTAAATTCGTTAACAGAACTACACACACATTTAGTGAATATGCAAAATTTAAGCCATTAGCAACTCTGCTGCCTAAAACCTAGGTTTACGACTAATATGGTGACTTCGAATCCCGAAGAGGTGAGACATGCTTCTCACTGATGATATGACATCGAGTATATGAGTAAAGTTGTCGGATCCCTATCCTGTAATAACCTAATGATGCATTGATCGTAAATTTAAAGAAAAATCAAAACATGTAAAATAAATAAGTATAATTATAAATAAATAATAATTCCATTTTATTTAGACAATTTAATTCTTACGGATGCACATATCAAATCGTAGCAAAATCATGAACATTCAATTTTATTATGTTTTAAAGACAGAATGGTCTTGATACCAAATATTTCCAAGAAAAACAGATTTAGCAACATAAAAGCTCTCACTTTACCCATCAATATAATATAAACAAAAAACTTACCAACATAGCCTTGATCTTCTTAAACTAACTGATTTCAAGATGAAAAAATATTATAGGATATTTTTAGTAAAGAGATTCATTGTATAAAAATTCGAATTCCTCCAATTTAAATGTTTTTAATTTCTAATTTAAAGAATCCTAGATTGTTTCTAAAATAATGGTCATTTAAAGCACAATTATCAAAAGAAGCTAAATGGGAATTTAAAACTATTAAATGTTATTGATGGACAATAAGAGTGGTTTGATAAAGATAATTAAAAGTCAAGGAGATTTAAAAAATGTTAAAGTAAAATTTTGCAACGAGAAGATACTTCTTTATACATCCTTGTTGCCTGTTTAGTATCATGAGCAACAGCCTGTTAGAATCTGTCGAGAGAAACTGTCTGTTCTTGCACTATGCATACGCTAACCACAACAATATTTAAACAAAGGTATATTTAAAAATGGGGAAACTTCCAGCTTGTTTGTCCGGAAATTATTTTCTTCCTGTAATATACAATACCATACTTTTAAAATCTTTATTTTCGTTGTCTGAATTTTAAATATAAATATAGTGCGAGCATTTATCCTATTACTTTCAGGCCCTACTATGACAATAAATGACATGGCGCCATTATCTTAACAACTGTATTCCACTTATATTTAATTCGTTCACTTAGATTCAAATTCTCATAGTAGCAGAACTCCTAAAAATTAATGATTTAGAAAACAAAAATACTTTTGTTCGTCTATAAGAGGCTAGAAACAGAAAGCTTATAACTCCAATTACATCCATTAAGTCAGCTAAAAAATATTTAAACTCTGAGTGATAAGCAATTTATTTGAAAGACTCGCAAGAGAAACAGACACATAATTAAAATTGGTTTCAACGCGTAAAATTTTAGTTTTTTTATTATGCGTAGACTTTCAGAACATATTAGGCTCAATGACAGATTCAGAACGAATCAATAAAGAACCATATACAACAAGGAATGCGGATGCTCTAGAATTTATGAGATGAATTCAAGAATTGTCAACTCATTTAATACTAGACGAGAATGAAAACAACAAAGTGGGCTAAATTTTTTTTATATTATCGTGTCTGTGATATTGAAGAAGTAAATATACTGTATTACATTTATTTTGAGTTTTAAAACCATAATATAAAGTAATTTTGTTTTGTGACTAGAAACAACCCTTTTTTTTTTTGCTAATTAGTTGAGTCTGAGTCATCAACTAATCATCTGTGGGTTTCTTTAGAAAACAATTTCATTCCTTTAATTACGAGTATTAATTCTAAAAATCCACAATGCAAAAAGTCAAACATCAATTTAAACAACTCCTTTTTGACAACAGTATAAACTCAAAACTTAATTCTTTATAATTTGGCTCATCTCGTAAACTAGAACATTTTTGTTTAAATCCTGTTAAATATGGACAACTTTCAACTCCATGACACAGAAACGCATGCTTTTTGTACTTTTGTTTTTTTGTTAGGTAAATAATTGCAGTTTTTTTATCTAGATAAAATATTTTACATTTTATTTTTGAAATGTTTCTGGTGAGGTAATGAGAAATGAAATCGCATTTTTGGATGACGTTAGTATCCTCCTCACTAGTTGAAATATTTTGAGTACAGCAGTTGATTTATAAATAGGCTACCCTATGGTATATGTAATGGATAGGGTTATGTATAAGGCGTGTATGCATTACTCTTCAGTCTCAGAATCAGTAGACTCCAGGCATTATATAGGGGTCAATCTGTTACTTCCTCTAGCCTTTTGAAAGCTCTTAGCTCAATAGACAAGGTAGTTGTCTTTAATTTCAGTCCTTACACCAGAGTAAATAATTTGAGTTATTATGTTGGTTTAAATAATATATTATTACAATTTTGTTACTAAAAGGGTCGATAACTTCATGACCCCGGTCAATTATCTTAGGGATAAATGAATAATAAAGAGTAAGATAAAAAAAAAAAAGATGATAGTGTGGTTATCCTGTGCAATGAAGAAATTATGGATTAAAAAAGATGATCATGTGATAAATCATGATAATAAATATCATTATTAAAAAAACAGCAACAGTACAATATTTTTTTACTGCTCATTGTATAAGAATAGCTTCTAGTTAAACTTTGAAGTCCCTAAACCATCTCCTTACTGAAAACCTCTGTATTAAATTATGTAAGAGTATATAACATTGAGATTATCTCAATTTTGCTTGTTTAATTTGTCTCTAGACGCTTCTTCTTCAAATAGCACGGAGGTGACGGACCCAGTGGTCCATGACTTGAACAACTTGGTCCCTGCAGACATTCCTCTCAAAATTGAATTGAAGTCCCGCCTGCCGGATGTCCTCTTCCACTTATCCGACCACCAAGCTGCACCAAGATGGGATATCCTCTCGGCCGTACGCCCAATGACCGGGCCTGGAAGAATCGATGGGGTATGCGTTCCTCTTTCTCTTTCATCCTGTTGGCCTTACCATTGATCCTTATGAAGCTTGAAATATCAATAAGCAGTTTCGTCTTCCCTCCCTGGGTACGAGATATTTTCATTGGCTTGGTGTTGGTTGAGATAGCTCTGCTTCCTTGATCTCTTTCCAGCTTCGCATATGCATTAGCTACACTCTAGACCCTAGAGATGTTGATATAGACAGTCACAAACAACACTTCTACATATACTTATCTTAAGATAATTTTATTTATTTAGAGAGCAATATGCGATGTCATTTTACTGTGAACGTAATTTTCTTATTCCACCAAAATCGCCACTGTCCCAGCGCATCTCTTACTGGTCCAAATATCCGACGCAGAATCTTATGCTTAAACCTGTCCTAGATATCAGCTGTTCCTTTGGTAAGGACCCACGTCTCTCAATCATTATATGACGACTGGTCTCACCAACGTCTTGTATGCTCGGATTTTAGAGGTCCCTGATAGTCCCTTATTATAGGACGGCGCCCAGTGCAAAATAGCACCTATTTCCTGCCCCGATTCTTCTCCTTACATCATCTAGCTCAGTGCCTTGTGTTAACAGCCAAAGTAAGCAAGTTCTCCACTATTTCAAACTGATGTTGCTCTATGAAGCAGTTTCTTCTTTCCTTCTGGGTATGAGGTATTCGGCTTGGTTTTTGTTGGGATAACTCTTTGCTCTGCTTCTTTATTCTCCTTCCAGCTTCTCATATGCATTAGCCACGCTCTAGACTCTAGACTCTAGGGATATTGACACATACTGAGTCAAACTATTTATCAGCCTTTTGAAAGCTCTTAGCTCAATAGACAAGGTANTATCGGAAAAACTGTTTTTTGTACCTTTTGGCCGTCATTTTGTAAGGTTTCGAACGCCCAATCGAGCTAGACTTTTGAGCGGTTATTTCTGATGCCAAAACGAGGGTGTATACCAAAATTTAGCTTGGGATTTATTCCAAAATATCATCCATATTTTGTCTAAAGTGACTGGGCTTAATAATAATGCGTCTCAGAATCACCAAGGATGGGAGTGAGAAGTATTACTTGATTTTTTCCACTATTTTTACAAGGTTGCCTGCTTATTTAAAAAATACTCTAGTATTGAATACGTGGATTATAAAAGCTTGGCCAGTTACACACATACTGTGTGAAAAAGCAAATGATAAACATATAACAGCACAAAAGACCTTAAAATATGCTACATGCCGGAAAGTATTATATCTATACTTATTTATTAGATATGGGAGCGTCTATGGAGGTCACCTTAGGAAATAATAAAATTGCCTCTCCACGTATATTAAACGTTTCATTAGCCAAAGCAGCTTTTAGCCTTCATGAGGCCATCATTAGTGCAGAAATGTAATAACAGAAATAGATAATTTACATTAGTAAAAGAAATAAGCGAAAGGCGAGTCTACTTAATGCCAGAGGTCGACATAAGACTCAATAAAAAGTTTAAAAGTTTGGCTAATAAAAAGTTTAATTTATGTGGAGAGACCATTTTATTATTCCTATACTTATTTGTTGTGAATTTGATAAGGTCAGCTGCTAGTGTCTTCTTACTGAATAGCCATGTCTACTATCTATGATCTAAAAATAGATGGTAACAATAGATCACTCAGACAGATAATCTCAGAGACAAACTTATTTTATAACACCGGTACACCAGTAAACACAGACGAGACTGTAGACTGCCAATGTAGAAATGGCCATTAGGCATCGAGCTTATAATCTAACGTATAAGTTGGACAATGTATAGTCCATGCAGAAAAAGTAATTTTACTATGAGTTTTATCAGTAGTAACTTGTAAAAATACACTTCCATCTTTTTCCTCACGAATATTTCATATAAGCAAATAGCATTTTCTTAAGTATTTATAAGAAGGGCTGCATAGTCCCTTCAGTCCCCCTGTGGGTACACCACTGCGTGTATATATGCAGAAGGAATTTAAATATAGCCCAGTCACTTTAGGTTTTCACTTCGGAATAAATCCCACCAAGCTAAATTTTGGTATANTATATCTATACTTATTTATTAGATATGGGAGCGTCTATGGAGGTCACCTTAGGAAATAATAAAATTGCCTCTCCACGTATATTAAACGTTTCATTAGCCAAAGCAGCTTTTAGCCTTCATGAGGCCATCATTAGTGCAGAAATGTAATAACAGAAATAGATAATTTACATTAGTAAAAGAAATAAGCGAAAGGCGAGTCTACTTAATGCCAGAGGTCGACATAAGACTCAATAAAAAGTTTAAAAGTTTGGCTAATAAAAAGTTTAATTTATGTGGAGAGACCATTTTATTATTCCTATACTTATTTGTTGTGAATTTGATAAGGTTAGCTGCTAGTGTCTTCTTACTGAATAGCCATGTCTACTATCTATGATCTAAAAATAGATGGTAACAATAGATCACTCAGACAGATACCTAGAGGCCTCCGCCACCAGGTTTGTTTATTTTTACTTTGTCACAACTCAAACATCCCACGCATCCAATATATTTAGACGCTTTTATTTGGCAGCATTCTATCCCAACAATGATGGACAAGAGAGTATACATTTTTGCTTCAGAGCTTAACGTAGGTAACAGGTAATGAAAGCATCATTATGGTTTTTTAAAAGTATAAAAAGTAATTCCCTGATTTCTTAAATTTTATTTTAGAGATTAAAAAGTTCCGTTCTTCAGAATTATCCCTTTTTTTTGTTACCTTCGGTTTGCTCGAAAACAAGATATAGCTTTTGAGTAACAACTAATACTACAATTAATAAATTTGGCAAGGAAGCTAGATATAACTTTTGACTAATTATAGCCAATACTATAATTATTAAATTAATTGTGCTTGCGAATTGAGATTGATACGTTTAATAGTTCCATTATCTATTTTAGTTGTTTTAGGGTCCATATAGGCAAAAACAAGGACCCTTATACATCCTGCGCTTGTCTGTCTGTAACGCACCTGATCTCCGAAAGTAACCAGCCCAAAAAAATGTGAAAGCATGTAGTTACGTTGTGTGAAATATCCCAAAAAAGGAAAAATATTGGAAATTTTAAGGCAGAAGGGTTGGGTTACACCGCATTATAATAACATGTTCAAAAGTTTTACCTGAAACAAACTTAATTAAATTCCGCAATCGTGATAACGGATTGTTACTCCCCTTATAATAAAAACAGAGGAAAGTAACAATCTAAAGAAGTACCGAGATAAGGTTGGGCTGATTACTTGTTAATAGACCCTTGGTGAGGGATTAAAGAATATGGAGATTAGGTTTAGGTTACTAAGTCAAAGGAATAAAAACGCAGAAAGGTANTTTGTTGTGTATTGAAAGCTGTCACTTTTTGATTAAGGCATGTAAACAAACAATGCGCTTTCTTTATTACACCGTCCCGTGTTTTGTTTATTGCCTCGGGAATGACAGTTCCACCTGTCATTCTTGAGCGGAATTTACTATGAGAACCTCCCCTTTCTCCCCCCGAGAACCTCCCCCTATCTCTATCGCAGTCTTAAAAGCAGTTAAATATATTTCACTCTCACTGAACTTGTTTGTTTAAAAAACTTTTTTTTAATAATATAGATAGATTATGATTGTTAAACGTTAAAATTAATTGTTTTTAAAAGATACTGCCAATAATTGTGGTACATAGCTTCCTCGCGTCACTCGCGTCCTATTTCAAATTTAGATAATTTCAAAAGGGTTGCAGACATCAAAACGATATTCACTGGAAATGTTTGTCTAATAAAGAGGTATGATTCCTGCAAATTTCAGCACAATCGGAACATTTTTCTATTTTAACGAATTTTTAAAGTACATATTTGCTAACACCTAACACAGCAATGGGCTTAGGCAAGTAAAGAAAAGAGCGGAGTGTAACTTTCCCTGCCACTCGAGCTGCCGGTCCTTTGTCTTTCCCGCATAAAACCGCAAACGGGGTTAGTAACGGCCAGCCCGAGTGGCAAGAGCACTTTCATAGAAGTAGACTGAATGTAAAGGATGGATTTGCTAACAAATTTTTATGTAAATTTATTTCTTTTTTCCTCCGATTTTAAATTCGTCGAAATTGTCTTGATTTTTAGATGAATTAAAGTATCAATTTAGCAAAATTTCAACAGACTGTTCAAACTAAAACTAATGTCGAGCTATCTGCGAGCTGCTTTGTCAAACCATCTAAATTTCGTAAAAAATAGATTTTGATAATATTGGTGTAAATAATTGTATGTTTGTACGTATGTAGAAGAAAAACAAAATGGGCACAGAAGGTTTAAACTTATATGGGACTAATAATAAGCTAATTATGACCTACCATCTAAATTTCATTAAAATCAGACGATATATCATAACGTATTGATTTTTGAGTAATTAAATAAATTTTAAGAAATTAGTTAATAATAAATTATATATATAGCATACGAAATAGGATGTGAGGAAGCTATGTGCTACAATAATTGGGACTAAGGACCAATTAAGGCCCAATTATAGACCACTGACCACTAGACCCCCAGGAGGGGGTCTAGTGGTCTAGACATAGACACCCCTAATTGGGAACCGCTGGTCTAGTCTAGATTACATTAAATCAGGGGTTCTCAACCTTTTAGGCACTGTGACCCCCTTTTTAGGTAGAGTATTTCGCCGACCACCTTTACATTTTTACGTTAAACAAATTGTATTTACTCGTAACAATCACGTGTAGCTTGTGATACCTAGTCCCGAATGAAGCATTCAAATTTTTCCACAAGTCTAGAAGTCAACATTAACGATAATAGAACTAGACCGAGAAATATCGCTTATAATTATTAAGTACCCAATTAGTACCTGTACCTATNATTAAATTCCGCAATCGTGATAACGGATTGTTACTCCCCTTATAATAAAAACAGAGGAAAGTAACAATCTAAAGAAGTACCGAGATAAGGTTGGGCTGATTACTTGTTAATAGACCCTTGGTGAGGGATTAAAGAATATGGAGATTAGGTTTAGGTTACTAAGTCAAAGGAATAAAAACGCAGAAAGGTAAAAAAATAATAAGTGGGTTGATCATAATAATTAGATACATCTTATGTTAAAAAATTATAAAATGCTTGCATAGGAGTCTGCAGGACAGTGAGATATTTTCATGTTCATGTAACGAATTTTGGTGTGGTTTTTTGGTAAAGCTTGCGTAACGCTTTTTAGTGTAGTTTTTTGGTAATGCTTTTCGAGTTTATGTGCCAAAGTAACACGTGAAAATGTCAAAAGTTTCAAACAAGGCCTAGAAATTACAATCTTTTGGTTCTTGTCTTAACTGCAGCACTAGACTTATAATTTACTCACATCTTGTTTTGTTTTTAGGGCTCGTAGGCAAAAAAATTAGGATCATAGATTCCGAGGACGCCCTAAGTACGAATATATTTGGTTTTGTTTTTGTACCAATTCATCGTTGGGCCATGTGTCGTTAAAAAATACTATATTAATGTAACAAAAAATCTATAGTTATTCTTTGTCAAAAACGGGGTTTAAGGAATTTTACACAAACGAATGGTAGGTAGGCTTAGCAAGAAAGAAATGTTTCCTCTTCCTCCTCTAAAATCTTAAAATAAAAGAATATAATCTTAGAAACAGAGTGGGCTAGACGCTAGACACTTGGGATTGGTGCGTTTGGACAATAATAATGCATAAAAAGGCGATTGTTGCACTGCATTACATGTTCAAAAGTTTTACCTGAAACAAACTTAATTAAATTCCGAAATCGTGATAACGGATTGTTACTCCCCTTATAATAAAAACAAAGGATAGTAACAATCTAAAGAAGTACCGAGATAAGGTTGGGCTGATTACTTGTTAATAGACNCAAATTTTTCCACAAGTCTAGAAGTCAACATTAACGATAATAGAACTAGACCGAGAAATATCGCTTATAATTATTAAGTACCCAATTAGTACCTGTACCTATAACAATCAATTAGAAATTCAGTGTTTAAGTTTTTGGTAGTATTCATACCTAAGGAAAGTTTAAATTTTAATTTAAATCAAATTATATTATTATTTACCGGGGACAGAGAGAAATAGACTTCAGCGCCGGGATTCGAACCACGGGCCTCCTATATTTTCAGTACAGACGCGCTAGCCAGCTAAGCTTCACTGAAAAATAAGTTCCTTTGTCGATAACAATACCTATTCCCGAATTATAATTACAAGCGTTATTTCTCGGTCTAGTTCTACTATCGTAAATGTTGACTTCTAGTCTAGAGGACAAATTTGAAAGCATAATTCGGGACTAGGAATCGATATCGACTGAAGAAATTATTCTTCAGTGTAGCATAGTTGCTAGAGCGTTTGTATTGGAAATATTGGAGGCTCGTGGTTTGAATCCCGGCGCTGAAGTCTATGTTTCTCTTTCTGTCTCCCGGTGTAAATAGTAATTATAATCTGATTTAAATTTAGTAAAATATAATGTAAATAAATATCATAGTTTTCTATCACACTTAATTTTTCAATTTTAATTTTTGTTTTGTTGTCTGGTTTAACATTTATTGTTACTTTATTATTTTTTTCTCTTTATAGTTTATTCTGTTGTATTTTTATATGATTATACAGGGTGTTTGGTCGAAGATGTAACAAACGAAGAGGGCAGATTCTACCCATCATTTGCAACAAAAAACA
>KZ651078.1:1104040-1117749 GCA_001010745.2 Gerris buenoi | reverse complement strand
GTTCGTCCAGTTTAATAGCCTAGGTAATTACAAGACGGGATTATTATCTGGCCATTTTACTCATCTGCTCGATGAGGTCATCAGTGGAAACTGGGATTCGAACTCATAGCAGGGGTATAGACATAGACCTAGGTTTTAGAGTCGAGTGCGTGCCACTCTTAACTAATTACTCTAGTTTAAGTATTCTTAATTGTGAAGCAAACTGTAGCCTAGGAACAGGAACATAATGATAACATTTCCTTTTATCTTCAACGTAAACTATGTTGGTAGGAGCAACTAATTAAAATTAGTAATAATAAAATAAAACACTCACTAAAAAACATTAAAAAAATTTACTTTATACTCTTGCTGTTTTAAGAGATTCTATAAGCTGCGAAGAGAAAAAAGGGTTAAAAATTAAATAAATTTGGTGCTAAGGTGTTTTAAAAGCATAATATCATTAAAGTAAGCGAGAAAGATCTATGGCCCACTAATTACCATTACCATTATCTGGTAATATCTCCTCACCATTCTTATTAGCTCTGGTTAGCACACATTATAGGCAATTGCAGGATGTGGGACTTTATTCATCATCATCATTCAGGGATCGGCCACTTTATTCATCTACCCGATGAGATCATCTGTATGAAACATGTGTTACCTATCTTGAAATTGAACTCACCCGATATGTCGATGTTTGGACCTTGTTTTAGGCAGAGTTGCGTCGGTATGCTAACTACTTGGCTATGCCGAATGCCAGTCCCCCAAGCTGCCCCCTGATTCTTGTTAATTTTATACTTTTTAAAATAGAGAGCAATTCTAAAGAAAGTCTTGTAACACTTAAATCTCAAGTCTACAAAAATTTTCTTCACTCTAGATACACCAAGAGTCTCTAAGGACATCTAAGTAACATCGCTATATTTCTTACTTGAAACAACAGCTATGTACTTGTATGGTATTATCTTTTTATCAATACTCTGACTTCAGATATTCTTTACTCCTAATAAAACTTGAATCTACAGGATTTCATTGTTTCGTATTTAGCTTTATTAACCACCAATGTTTGAAATAAAACTTAAATACTAAATTATTATCACTTTAGTTCTTTGTTTTCTTGACTCTGACTACAACTACAACTACTACGATCAATAGCCTACTATGATCATATTGCCAACATAGATAATTTTCTTACTATCCTTGAGTTATTTGTAGCTAATTTCGAAATTTCTGATTCTTGTTTCAGGTATTCCAAACACTGGGATGAATTACATCGGCATCGCAGTAACATACATGGACATCGTAGTATCATACATGGGCATTGTAGTATCATACATGGACATCGTAGTATCATACATGGATATCATAATCGTAGTAACATTTCTATCTTGCTCCTTCAAAATAAAGTATGTTTACCTAATTTATTTTATTATTACTCTAGTTTTTTTTTTTTTTTTTTTTTTTTTTTTTTTTTTTTTTTTTTTTTTTTTTTTTTTTTTTTTGGGGGGGGGGGGGGGTTCGTCCAGTTTAATAGCCTAGGTAATTACAAGACGGGATTATTATCTGGCCATTTTACTCATCTGCTCGATGAGGTCATCAGTGGAAACTGGGATTCGAACTCATGGCCGGGGTATAGACATAGACCTAGGTTTTAGAGTCGAGTGCGTGCCACTCTTAACTAATTACTCTAGTTTAAGTATTCTTAATTGTGAAGCAAACTGTAGCCTAGGAACAGGAACATAATGATAACATTTCCTTTTATCTTCAACGCAAACTATGTTGGTAGGAGCAACTAATTAAAATTAGTAATAATAAAATAAAACACTCACTAAAAAACATTAAAAAAATTTACTTTATACTCTTGCTGTTTTAAGAGATTCTATAAGCTGCGAAGAGAAAAAAGGGTTAAAAATTAAATAAATTTGGTGCTAAGGTGTTTTAAAAGCATAATATCATTAAAGTAAGCGAGAAAGATCTATGGCCCACTAATTACCATTACCATTATCTGGTAATATCTCCTCACCATTACCATTATCTGGTAATATCTCTGTATTTTAGACGCCTCTGAAAACAAGACTAGAATTTGGGCAAGATCATAAAGGTTCGGGAATGAGCAATGAAGCGAAAGGTTAAGAGAAGGAATCTAGAAAAACGGAAAAAGGTATAAAATTAATTTTAGAGTTATTTCTTACTTTTTGGTTGTTTACCGTTATTCAGACATAAATTGTATAATTTTCAATTTCTTATACTATAACATTGCTTACACTAATAGTATACTGCTTGCCTATATTGTAATTGGATTAACACAAAGTAATTAGGTAATGTATTTAAGGTAAAAATTATAGCCTAAAGGGAAAGAAAGACATATGTGAATTAAGCACTAACGATTTTTAAATTCTTCCGAAATCAATTTTAAATATTTAGTTGAAGAGCAGTACCAGGTCCGAGTATTATATAGGAAAATGCTCGATAGATAAATGTTTTGGAAATTCTCATTCACTGTTTTTGTTTTGGTTCGTCGAATAAACGGAGGAGGGGCAGGAGTAACAGAGTGTTAATTGAGTTCTAGTTCGTAAATCAAGCGCTCGCTGTGTATGTGAGAGGGTGAGGGGGAGTCGAGCGTTTTCGCTGCAGATTCAATCAGAGATTACCGCTACACCGCCACGCCGGTTCCCTCTGCCGCGCCGCATGCCCCGATACCCCCTTCTCCCTTTATACATACATTTCTGCCAGTTTTTCTACTTTTTTTTTATGAAAACAGGAATAATAAAAAAAAGAAATACCTACACAAAAATACAGATTCAACAATGACTATACGACGCCTGAAAAAAAGTAAAATCCGTTCCGACAAAACAAATTATAACTGACAGGGTTTTTTTTTTCTCGACTCTTATTCGCGATGTGAGAGAGGGCGATGTTATGAACGAGGTCCCTCCCGCCAGAGTTATGAATGACACCAATAAAACAGTAGCTTTCAGATGAGATGAAATTAATAACACAGAAAAAAAAGTTAGAATTTTTTCCAGGGAAGAGACAAAACTGGCACTCTGGATTTTTTTTCGGTCTTCCCCGTTTATGACAAATTGTACTTGTCCATTGCACCGTAAGCCTGTTGAAAACTCACTGACATTGCCTATTTACTTTCTCTCCGACAGTAACTATGATTTTTTTTTGCCTCACTTTTTTTGTAAGGGGAAAATTCCATGTTATTTGTTGTTGGTACTTTTTCATACTTTTTCAATTTCATTTTTTTTAATCCTTTTAAATAACAGGGTATTCTCTATGGTTTCAACGGTCCCTTCATGGGCTCTTTATCATGGTTTGACATTGAATTTTTATGGCATCTCTTTTTTTATTTAAACCAAAAACAATATGAGTATTTTTGTTTTGTATCTAAATGGATGCAACTTGATTAAGCGTGTGCAGGGGTTACACGAACGTTAAACAAATAGCACAATATTGTGTTACCTAAACCTTCACAGCGTTGTGCGTCTGTACGTTTCCTAAAATTCTTTTCAGGGTATTGATTGAATGATGACCATTTATTGAACTTCAAAAAAACAAATAAAATGTATCTACATTTTATACATAATAAAAAAAAAACTTTACACTAATATAATTTTAATTTAATTTTTTTCCTGACAACTCAGCTGACGCCGTAGTTTAGTGAAGGTTCATAGGCCTAAAACACCATTTTTTTCAGGTCGTGAACTGTTTAAACTTAGAAGCATAGTATGAGGAAAACACTATTTTTTTCTAATTGTGAGAATTGAATTAGAATTAAAATGTTAAAAATGTACTATCTTAATATTACTTCTTTAAAACTTTTTTTTATCGTATTTTTTATGGACTTGCAGCGCCTTTCAAGCAATTTAGTATCTCATTGTTTAATTTTTCTACGTCAAAATTGAGTTCAATATAGCTAAAGCTATCTTTAGACGATGTTCAGGTCCTTTCATTTAAGCTTAACCTCCTCTAACCACCTTTAATAGTTATCTTCCGGAGACATAAAAAATAAAAAAACGTTTAAAACAATATTTAAACGTAATTAAATTAAAAACGTATATTTAGTATAAACATTGTTATTTTAATAAATCAAGTAACTAAATATCAGTTTAAGGTTTTAAATTACGTGAATTTGTAGGTAAGACTTTTATACCTACAAACTTAATAGCCCATGGTGCACTAGTCGTAGATAAAATTTAATACGCAACATGGATCGAAGTATTTCTGCTCTCGGGATAATCTCCCTCGGTAAGCCTCGAGAGCTAATGCTACAGTTATCTCCCTCGGCCAAAGGCCTCAGGAGCTAATGAAGTTTTCTCCTTCGTAAATAACGGAAGTTGCGTAAATAACTATTTGTTCTTCAGAACGATCACACAGCTTCCGTCACCTTCAGTAAACTCGGCAGCAAAACAAAAACTGAATAAGTAAAAAAATTCATATTAATATCTAAAAACAATCTTAAGCAATCAATCCCCAGTAGACACCATGTAGATTGACCATACCACTTCTAAAAATTTAGTGAATAAGGATCATTTTTAATAAATACCATCTCCCATGAGTGTCGTCTCTGCTCATCCGTTTCCTGTGCTAACACTTGGACTTCCTATCAATCGTCCAATGATAAGACGCGAAGAATCTATGTGCCACACAAAGTGGCTGACTATTTTTATAAATTATATAAATATACAGGGTGACCCGCGATAAAATGTCATAAAGAAACTGGCGTATTCTATGGGTCATATGCAACAAAAATTGTCAAGTAAGCATATGCCCATATCTCAATAGTTCTCGAGATATCGATTTATTTCTTTTTTTAAAGTGCTTCACGAAAATCTTCAAAAAATGCCTAATATCTCAAAAACTAAATGAGGTAGAGAAATCGGGCTAAGGACCAATTTTAAAGAGCATAAAAAAACCTTTCAGAATCATTTATTTATTTTCAAATTATCAGCTGCTAAGCATCTTTTAAGTTCTTTTACATTTAAAAATTTGGATTTTTTAAAATTCGACCATCAAATTCCTGAGCTTATTACTCTTAATTGAGGGATGTTAGAAGTGTGGCGTTTTCAGGAAAAACTTCTTCTTTTCATAAGCTTTCATATGGTATAATAAAAGTTTAAGATCAACGGACTAGTTTTTGAATTATGGTGATTTGAATGTTACCAGACGTTAATTTTTTTGGTCAGGATCACAACCAATTATAGTACAAATGCAAAAAAAGGTTTCCCCGAACGAAACCACAACACTTGTGTTTCTTATAGGAAATTCGACGCTGAACAAAAAAGTTCCTATAAACATAGACCCGGAACAGCTTCGTTTTCAAGATGTTCACAAAAAACATAATTTTTGGACGTTTATCCTTACAAATCTCAAATACTACGCTTTTTACCGTAATACTCCTTGAGGAACACATCGTAAAGAATATAATTTTTCGTTGAATGACACCCTTCCCAGCGCTGTATAACAAACCCCTGATTTTCAGCGAAATTTCAAAATTCTACGTTCCTGTTACTTTATTAGTCAATCCATTAAGGTGATCTCCATCAACGCTCAATTTTAAAAGATTATGTTTTAAAGAGCTAAAATTGGTGTAATTCGACTCTCTACAAGATTTGCTTCAATGAGTATTATGGTAAAAAACGTAGTATTTGAGATTGTAAGGATAAACGTCCAAAAATTATGTTTTTTTAAATGTTTTTGTGAATATCTCAAAAACGAAGCTTTTACGGGGGTATGTTTATAGGAACTTTTTTGTTCAGCGTCAAATTTCCCATAAGAAACACTAAGTGTTGTGGTTTCGTTCGGGGAAACCTTAAGCTCAGGAATTTCCTGGTCGAATTTTAAAAAATCCAAATTTTTAAATGTAACGGAACTAAAAAGATGCTTAACAGCTGATAATTTGGAAATAAATAAATGATTCTGAAAGATTTTTTAATGCTCTTTAAAATTGATCCTTAGCCTAATTTCTCTATCTCATTTAGTTTTTGAGATATTAGGCATTTTTTGAAGATTTTCGTGAAGCACTTTATAAAAATAAATAAATCGATATCTCGAGAGCTATTGATATATGGGCATATGCTTACTTGACATTTTTTGTTGCATTTGAACCATAGAATACGCCAGTTTCTTTATGACATTTTATCGCGGGTCACCCTGTATATTTTCTTTATATATTTCTTTTGTAAAGAAAGGTATTATTAATAAATAAAATTACTAGTTTAGATTATACAAGTAAATATATTATATTATAGCATTAGGCAAAAAGAGATTTAGTTTAGCAATAGTTGTACAAAATAAATTATAGAAAAGTGAAGTAATTTTAAATATATGAATAGCAGGAAGTTATAATCTATTTGATGGAGTGATTCTGTCATAAATAATTGCCTCATATTCAGAAGAAAAAGCGGAGAATGACTGTAGACGTTAAGGGAATTTGAGCAGAAGAAGGAGAACTAAAAGAAGAAAAAGAGCGATATGTTTTGATGCTGAGATGTAGATAAGTTGGGTCGTTTAATTCAAACCGTCCCGGCCGCATCTCCGTTGTACCCAGACTGGAATGAAAGAAAATATATTATCTGTCATTTTTAGAAAAGTGAGATTCAACGAAACAGAGGGAGAGAGTTTGAAGTAGTGAAGTATTAAGTGTCATTTCATGTCGTCGCTGAAGCGGTCTCTGGAGGGAGAGTAAGGACTTAATAACACACGGCAGATTCTGCCAAGCGGAATAAACGGAGTTCTCACAACTCTTTGTGATCACTCTCCGCTCTGCCAAAGATAAAAGAAAAGAAAGATGTCAAAGATAAGAGACGACGATTTGTGAAAAGAGGAAGGACATGGAGTGTCCGGTCGTGCGACAATCATATCTCTTACATTCTTCGATCCTTCCATTCAAATGCGGTCAAATAGAATGTATCCCCACTTAAGGTTGACGTTAATTGGACGAAGGTAATGACTCGTATGTTAACAGCCATTTTTGATTTCGGTCTTAAGATAGATAGAGATAGAGGATAATTGATTTCCGTTTGCTTATTTCGTCGAGTATGTTGTATGATAACTCCATAAAACTCCATCTGCAAATTCATATCAAAAAAAGCTTTTTAGCTATATGCATTTATCTTTAAAATACTTACAATTATTTTTTCTTACTATGAGGGTGGTTGTAATTTAATTTTGAGAGATATACCTTATTATTATTTTTATCACTCTTATTTCTCAGATTAGTTGCATAAATATGTTTTATAAATAAATCTCAGCTTAACCTGTTTTTGCATAATGTGCAGTAAAAAGTTAATCACCACATACTTTCACCATTGCAACGGTATAAACTGAGTTCTTGCGATAATATAGTAGTTCGAATAGCATTTTGAGATGAATTTTATCTTCATTACATATTAATTTTTACATTTTTTCATTACATATTAATTTACATATGTAGATATCAGAAGCTTAATCATAATAAAAAAGTATATGTGTTCTACTTAGCCATAATTTCTTTTAAAAAACCAAAAAGTATTATTCTGAACCAACCTTTTAATTTTTTCAGTATAGGTTGCCAGGTGTTGAAGGGCGAAGAAAACACCCCAAGGGCAAATAAAAATGAATTAGATGACCTCGAGGATATGGTTAAAGTCATGTTAAAAGGGGTCATCTTTGTTATATTTTCGATTAGTTGACTTAATGGTTTCAGGGAGCCTCTACTATGGGATGCGTTGCGTCGAATAGTTACATGATGCGTTTGTTTAAACTTAGACACGCGACTTGAGCTCTTGACTGACCGCAGTTATTTCACGAGGGAATAACTACCCAATACATTTAAACCATCTCCCGTTCTATCTGTTTACAGTTGCCACTAAGTAAATATGGCATGGTGATGACTGAGTAGGTGTTGAAACAATTTGTGACTCAACAACTTTGTAATGTTTATTTAAGTCGTGTAAAAAGGAATAATTTGTTTTTCCCACGTATCTAATGGATATTATTATTATTTTTTTTAGAACTAACTGAAAATAAATAAACTGAATAAATCATTTTTTTTAAAAAACCAACTGAAAATAAATAAACTGTTTCCTTTCTATATTCTTTTTAACTATCCAAAAATGATACCATCGGGTATTTTATCCAGTGAAGAATCTATTTAAAAGTGCCAAGACTCCACATTATTTGGAGGTCCAAACCAATAGATGGCCCTCTTTGAAAGGCCACCTCTAGTGTTTCTCCTCATTATTTTTTATTGATTACAAGATATAAAATTATTATTTAGCTTAAATTATTAATGGGGAAAAATGTATTAATTACGGCAATCTACATTTTTCTGCGATTTTTAAAAATACTTTGTCGTTTTAGCAACCACCTACGGATACATGCATTCTTTCAAGATATTCTAATCAATTAGCTTGTAGTAAACAAATAAACTAGGCGAAATTCTCGAAAAACTCTACAACAATTAATACTTCTAGTAGCCATACCGCAACTAATAACTATGTATACAATTTTAGAAGGACTCATTCGAGCACAGCCGACCATCCTTACTGCCATCTTTTCCTATAGAACCAATTCAAGGCACTTTGGACCCTTATTTATCTTATTAAAGATACTTCGACATATAAAGTCAATTTCAAATTAGAGTTCATTTCAAACTGAACCAGAAATATAAATTTTACACTACTACCTAAATTGGATCATAAAATAAATAAAGCTGAAGTTTTGTTATTTCATCATTGATATGTATATCTATTGACTGACTCACCACAATTCTAAGCCACTTCCAGCAATCCAAGAAACTGGAGATTATGTACCAGAGTTTTGTACTTTGTAGGCTTGTAATTTTGTACAACTTAATGTACAATTAAAGGGAAAATGAAAAAAAAAAAAATCTGGTTCTTTACCTATCACAAGGCTAATAGAAAACCGCCTCGTCAAAATATTTTGAACTAAAGAATCATTTACTTTCAATAATATAATTTTACATTGTATTAATTGTGATTGATCTTTATTGAGTATTGAGCTCGAAGATTCTATGCATACACAATACACATACAAATGCCGAACGTCGCACACGCACACTAGATAATTGTTTAGTTTAATTTGAACACACCCCTTCATCTAAACATTGATAATAATTTCCTGTTACTATTTATTTCCTATTATGTCCTTCCCTTATCTTTTTCATATATTATTATGTATTATATAATATGAAAAATTATGTGTTCAAAAAGAACAAGAGACCAATAAAAACGAAAAAATTACTTCCAAAAAGAAGTGAAATCCTAACAAAAACACTTTTGTGTGAAAAAAATAAGCCAAGTCTCGCGTAAAATGTAGTGAGATCATAGGTTTACTCTAGTCTCCTTCAGTCTAAGTAAGTTAAACTAATTGGCAGAATATTTTATGTATATATTATAAACATAGGTATATATCGAAGGTAGCTTACAGAAGGTAACTTAAACTAAGCATTTGAATGTTCTGAAGCTTAAGTATTTTTAATTTTTCCGAATTCAGAAAAAAAGAGACCAGGAAACAAAAAAAAATTGGCAGATTTAAAATAAAAGAGGGAAGAAATTAAATAAATTAGACAATAATTGGTTACAAAAGCATAATATCAATAAAGTACGTGATAGGACACGAGGAAGATGTGTGCCACAGTAATTGACAAAATATTTTAAGTTAATAAGCATTATGTAGAATGTGCGTTAAGAGTTGTACATAAAAGACCACCATCCTGAAAATGAGTGAGGGGATAAAACCATACCAGTATTTTGACAAGGGAGTGACAATTATGTGTGCCGAGGTGGTTTTAGATTTTTTAGACCTCAAAAATGGAAGAGCCTATGAACAATATATACACAACACATATGCATATATTCAAATCAACGTTGATTTATACGAGTACTAGCCGTTATGCCCGTGGCAACGGGCAGAATAATAAGTTTTATGCATGGAGTTTCATTACAATGGAATGGCGTAATGGTGGCGTTTTCGCCTGACGCTCAGGAGGTCACTGGTTCAATCCCAGCTTATGGCTTATCAATTTTTAACGTTATAAATCATTTAGAGGTGAGTCGTCGCCGTCGTCGGGACACTACTCGATTATATATAAGATAATACATATATCTTTGTAACTTTATTAAGAAAATTGACATTTTATTTGGGGTTGCAGAAACAAAATAGCGAAATTTTGGTTGTTATAAAAGTTAGATATGATTATGCCATTTTACAAACATAATACATTTAATACATAATATTACTACATTTATTTTGCATTCAGCGAAAACATAAAGAATGTTCTATTTCCTCTCCCTATGAATTTAATTAAAGTGTGAATTGAATTATGATAAAATTCGAATTTATTGTATACTTTTTTAAAATGCTTTTTTCTAACCCATTTAGCTATGTTTATATACGCGGCATAAAAACTCGAATAATTCAAGATAAATTCAAATGTCGTGCAGTTTTAGTGCTATCAGATATAATTTTCATTTATTATTCTTAAAAATTCTACATTTTTAATAAAAGAACACTCTAGGGGGTGGCTTTTCATTAAAAATTTCCACAGATTAAAATCGATTAAAGCTGTGAGAGTTTTGGTGTTTTTGTTATAGTTTTTCGTTTTTACTGCGGGGCTGGTTTTGTGGAAAAGGACCCCGGGGCGCGGGAGGGGGGTATCCAGTTTTAACCAGTGCCTTATCAGGCCGGTACCGGCTTTAAACGTCCGCCCTGGTAAAGGAGTTATCGTCGCCGGGTTCCCCCTTCATATCAGCGGCGCTAAAACAAGCGTTACAGCGTCCGCTCTTGCAGCTGGTTATTAAGTGACCGTCAGATATCAACCAGAGAGATGGATATTTGAACTGCCTTGTGATGTATGCATGCTGAAAATATGACGTATGTTGACGGCAGAAACATCCCCTCCTATTCACCGACCGAGTTTCCTTCTTTCACGTTCAACATTTTCCGAAATTCATCTCTCTCCCTACAACACTTCGTTTTTTTTTATTCTTTTTAATGTTTAGAGATAATCCTAGCTGCCAGTTATTAATCTTCCTTTAGCCTCCTATAAATTACTTTCATATATTATTTTTTTAGGTGAAAAATAAATCCTTATAGCTACAGTCTACATAGGTATATAAAAAAAAAAAAATTTAGTCGAGCACTCAGCGGAATTCACTATATTATTTTTCCATTTACCGAATATCCTTCCCTACTCGTGGGAATTACTTGTATGAAATATTACACTTGATTTACTAGTGGTACTGGACAGACAATTATTACAGGATTTTATAGTTATAGAAATTTTATTTTATTTAATATGTGTATTATTTAATCGTAGAAAATGATTTAAAAATTACTTATTAATCAATTTTACTGTTAGTTTGAGACACTAACGTTAAACATGTTACTAAATAGACTTCAATAATATATATGCTAAATAAAAATCGAATGCAACGAAAAAATTAATATTTAAATGAAAGCAATTATGACGATCATTAAAGCAAATTATTAATCAAAATGTGCTTAAAGATTCCTGATCAGTCAAGCTTTACGCTATAATCGTTAAGGAAAAACAAGTCGAGGGGGGAAACAAGTCGTTAAGGGAAACAATATTTATAATTTGTTTCTAATAAAGCAGTATTGCTGAATCAGTCAAGTAATCTACAGCTTTAAATGTTCTATAAATATACACACACATTGATTGTGTGTGAGTGGAGCTGACATAAATTTTACGGGAAGAAGTCTCAAAATTCTTTTACTACGAGTATTCCACGCTCAATTACAATCTATTATAATAGAATATGAAATTCGAGCGAGCGCATTGAGACAGGCCCGTTGGGAAGAGGGCCTGGGATAAGGCCCACTTTGGCGCGAAAACCTTTTAACTCTTTCTTCGGATAATTTTCTTAACTGATAAAGCCGATTTATGTTTGAAAGCAATTTTTTAAAATCCTATTGTTATTAGAAGAGCGATAAAGTTCTTTATTTTCTACCTATAAACTGAATTCATCGTCACATAACATTTTTAAATTACTACTACAAAATATTCATGTATTATTTCTATTAACTTTTCCGCAAAAAAAGGTACACACTACTATTTATCTTTCTTTCATAACAGGATAAATATATGATGCAATTGAATTTTATTTTTGAATAAAATCAATAGTGAATACTAAGAACTTTAAGAAAAAAGTAATGGGTTAATCATGTACACGTTTCATAACAGATATGTGAATTGCACAATGAGGGCAAGCGTCCCTTTAGTCAAAGAGTGGTTGGTAGCGTGTGCCTATTATAGTAAATAGAATGAATATATAGTTTATATTAATGAACTCGATCTTTAAAGGGGGATGATGGCAGTGCGGCTTGGTGTGGATAATTGAAGCTGGTAACATAGCCGCAACTAATGGACAGGACAAGTATTGAAAGAGCCGATCTCTACCTACCCTATGAATACAATGAAATGAAGTTAAGCGATGCAACCGTATAATGCAGCGTGACCTGTCTTTGACCACTAACTAATTCAACTCACATCTCTATTACATACTTTCATCCAATTGTCATGTCAACATATCGTGGGAACAATTTTTTTTAGGAAAAAACCTCATCCATGAAATGTAAAAATAATGTTTAAGCTAATGTATCATTTAATAGTATATGATTTTATAAAATTATAAGCAGCTGAATTTGTGGTTTGATTAAGTTTTGGCATTTAATATTCACCTCATTCTGAATTTATTGTACTTTTAATAGTATTATTTTTTTAAGTAATCATTTTTTTAAATTTGTATTTTACAGGTAATGATTGAGTTGGCATAAGCACTTCACAATTCCTAAATGGGGCTTCGTCGTACTTCTCTCACCTATACATTACTATAATAAAACTACCTTCTATGGCAGAAACATCGATTGTGTGTTTAGAGTAAGAATTTTTATTTTATTATTTTGAACAAGGAAGTTTTAAGCCAGATTTTCCATTAACGTCAGTCAGAAGTGTGTAACAAAACCTTTGGGGTCGTTCAGGAGAATGAAATTTATATTATCTACTCACGGCAGCAAAATTAAGCATTGTTGTACTGTTTTGAATCTGCAAAATGTAATTTTTCTTGATTCTTTTGTAACATGTTAAAAAAAGACTCAGCAAAATATCAAAGTGTCAGCAAAATAACAAACAGATAGCAACATTTTCAGAGAAGGTTACTACATCGCAGGTTATAAACTCTCCCACATTGTACATTTTTATATATTTATGCTTAGTATTCTGCTAAATATTTATACCTTTTGGAACGAAGTTCCTTATAGCACGTTCTGGGTCCGGGAGTGAATCCGAAAAAAACGGCCAAAATCACCGTCACGCAAAATCCGGCACGAAATCTACCGATAATAGCGATAACTTGTGTAAAAGTTGACCGATTTAGTTGAAATTTGGTACACATGTTAATTTTACCAATGCCCAAGACAAGTTCGTTGGACAAGTTATCCGCCCAAGCGTTCACACGCAACGCTCGTGTAAACGTAAGCGTCAAATTAAAAAATTAGAATTTTTGGACGGGAAAAAAATCTAACTTCATCTATTTAATGAGAAACAACTTTTTTAAATAAAATATTTTAGTAAAACGAACACTGACACTGCTATGAAGTGATAAAGATCGCTAAATTTATTAAAGCGGACCAAAACGATTAAAATAAAGAAAACAACGTTTTTACCTATATCTTACGTTCTAACGTAACGATTTTAATGA
>KZ651078.1:1049904-1063269 GCA_001010745.2 Gerris buenoi | reverse complement strand
AATACGTGATCGGAACGGGGGATCGAATTCAAAACGCTCGTATGAACAGGTCGTGGAGCGGATCGAGATACCAGGTTATTTTCCTCTTTTCCACTTTTAAAGTTCTTTATTTTCGTGAGCTTCCATTTCTTTTTTTTTAACTGCAAAAATGTTTTTAAACAAAAGTTAATACAATAAAGAACCTGTAAAAACTTTTAATAACTTTTAAATAAAATGTAAAAATATGCGGACATATTAGGTAGGATATAAGAAAGAAGGTTTTACTCGTGACGACACCGTTATAAAATGTCGAAAACAAATATTTCGATCGCCTGTAGTTTTTGTTGTACGAACGCAAATCGTTTTAAAAACGAATTGGATCCGAAACGCTTTCAAAACGATGTGTGAACGTAGTAATTGACACATCGTTCCATAGTATGTTAACATTGGCATCGCACCTAAAAAGTTTGTTGGGCCTAACCTCGGCGTCCCTGGGCCTGGGCCTATCGGGCCCGTTTACTAAAAATGCCCTGTTGATCATATCGAATTACAGAGTAAGTGGTTAATTACTTTGACATATCTATAATGATCTAGAATTGGGTTAATCGTTTTAAGAAGAGAAAAATTGCAAGATAAAAAGAACTTTTTATAAACTACGTTTTTAAATTTTCTGCCATAAATCATAAATTTCAAAACCTGTCAAAATGAAGATTGTAAATATGGGACATGCCAAAACAAATAAAATAACTTGTGGATTTTTTCCGAACTAACTTTCCATACAGTACAATTTGCTGAAAGATGGATAAAAGTATTAGAATAATGCATTGTCATCGTGTTCTGAGCTATGGCTATTCTAAAAGTTTCAAATGTCTAGCTCCTCGAGAAGTTAGTTAGAAAACGATTGCAAGATTTGTACTGGACAAACAAACAAACAAACAAAAAAGCAAGCTAATAAAATGATAGTAAAAAATATAAAAATCAAAAGTGTTATCCTTGCATTAGTCTGCATTTGGTGACACGTTCTGGATAGCTTTGGCAAGCTAATACCCTCCTAATAAAGTTAAGATTTTTCCACTTATGTTCTTCTTGTTATGAGTAAACATAGGGATTTGTTCCCCCCAATCCGATTTATAAGAATATCAACAAGTTCTATCGTCGCGATGTGGCTTAGTTCAGTAAGGGGTTATAAAAGAATAGGGCGATAATAGAGTCAAGAGGGGGGGACCTTACGGACACCAGTATATAATAGCTGCAATAAATATGTTTGGAGGAGGGACAGGGAAGGGACGATGCATTCTCACGTGACGCGGGATGCGTGACGCCACGCGCCAACTATACTCGTGCTACAAAACCAGCTCTGTGATTCCTTTACTAAAGCATTGGATCTACACTCTTCTATTATCTCATTCAATTAGACACAGTGCCCGAAACCCATCATCCCACTTGACTGTTTTGCCTCACCCTTGTATACCTATATATACTTCTATATACCAATATTCATCAATCATTATCTCTTTATGTTTAGCTACCCCTCTCCTTGTGATAACTCCCAAAATACAATGCTCTGTTTCGATTCGGTTCCATTAATGTCTACCTACCCTATAAGGGGGAGTGCTGGAATCTATTTTCATTTCATTGTTTGCCAAATTTTCCCACATACCAGATTGATGCATTTCACATCAACCAGTTCAACATCCCTTTAAAAAAGTATAAACTTAAATGAGGAGAATAAACCGTGACATCAAACCATTTAGTGTTAAAACCCAATTCTCCTTTAACGAAGTTATCGCATTACTCTGTTTTAGTTGCGCCTACTCAACTCAATGAATAATCCACTCAAAAACCATATATATCCTATTCAATGAATACTTTAATTTTAATGTTTCTTGTTTAAGAAATATAGAGAGAAATTATTTAAAAAAAGTTTAAATTGTGCTTAAATAGGTTCTACTGTAATAGGTATATTTATTTCTGTTTACAATCTTTAATTCGAGTTTATAGTTCATCTACATATATTTAGTTCTCACAATTTCATTGCGGTATTTATTTATAAGGTGTTTACACTTATACATTTTTTTTTGTTTTAATTTTTAGGGGGGTAAAATGGCCGCCATTTTGAAAACAGATATATTTTGGTGAACCAAATTTCAATACCTTTAAAATGATACCCTACAAGTTGTTAAATATCTCAAATCTGTCTCCGAGAGAGGCGTAGCTATGCCTAATGTTCTCTAGTTGTAGCTGTGTAGTTAGATTGTCAATAATTGTAAGAAATACTCCAGTTCCAAATTTGGTTCTGGCGTCCATATTCGTTTCATAACTCTCTCTTTTTTCTTCTGCAAATAGTATTATTTTTCTTTTTCGTTTGTAGTTGGCAGCTTCCAATCCGCATAACTTAGTAGCTGCATTTTCGCAATACTGATCAAATGCCTCTTTTTGTTACTAAAAACTATTGGAGGGTTTGTAGCAGTTTTGTTGCTCCAAGCAAATCCAGTTTGTAAATATTTACTGGTTTTGTCAATTCTCATTTACTACGTTCACACATCGTTTTGGAAACGGTTTTGAAAACGATCCGCTAGTTCAAAACGCTGTATGAACGGAGATCGACGGATCGTATCGGTTTAGATCCGCTCCACCAAAAATACGCGATCGGAACGGGGGATCGAATTCAAAACGCTCGTATGAACAGGTCGTGGAGCGGATCGAGATACCAGGTTATTTTACTCTTTTCCACTTTTAAAGTTCTTTATTTTCGTGAGCTTCCATTTCTTTTTTTTTAACTGCAAAAATGTTTTTAAACAAAAGTTAATACAATAAAGAACCTGTAAAAACTTTTAATAACTTTTAAATAAAATGTAAAAATATGCGGACATATTAGGTAGGATATAAGAAAGAAGGTTTTACTCGTGACGACACCGTTATAAAATGTCGAAAACAAATATTTCGATCGCCTGTAGTTTTTGTTGTACGAACGCAAATCGTTTTAAAAACGAATTGGATCCGAAACGCTTTCAAAACGATGTGTGAACGTAGTAATTGACACATCGTTCCATAGTATGTTAACATTGGCATCGCACCTAAAAAGTTTGTTGGGCCTAACCTCGGCGTCCCTGGGCCTGGGCCTATCGGGCCCGTTTACTAAAAATGCCCTGTTGATCATATCGAATTACAGAGTAAGTGGTTAATTACTTTGACTTATCTATAATGATCTAGAATTGGGTTAATCGTTTTGAGAAGAGAAAAATTGCAAGATAAAAAGAACTTTTTATAAACTACGTTTTTAAATTTTCTGCCATAAATCATAAATTTCAAAACCTGTCAAAATGAAAATTGTAAATATGGGACATGCCAAAACAAATAAAATAACTTGTGGATTTTTTCCGAACTAACTTTCCATACAGTACAATTTGCTGAAAGATGGATAAAAGTATTAGAATAATGCATTGTCATCGTGTTCTGAGCTATGGCTATTCTAAAAGTTTCAAATGTCTAGCTCCTCGAGAAGTTAGTTAGAAAACGATTGCAAGATTTGTACTGGACAAACAAACAAACAAACAAAAAAGCAAGCTAATAAAATCATAGTAAAAAATATAAAAATCAAAAGTGTTATCCTTGCATTAGTCTGCATTTGGTGACACGTTCTGGATAGCTTTGGCAAGCTAATACCCTCCTAATAAAGTTAAGATTTTTCCACTTATGTTCTTCTTGTTATGAGTAAACATAGGGATTTGTTCCCCCCAATCCGATTTATAAGAATATCAACAAGTTCAATCGTCGCGATGTGGCTTAGTTCAGTAAGGGGTTATAAAAGAATAGGGCGATAATAGAGTCAAGAGGGGGGGACCTTACGGACACCAGTATATAATAGCTGCAATAAATATGTTTGGAGGAGGGACAGGGAAGGGACGATGCATTCTCACGTGACGCGGGATGCGTGACGCCACGCGCCAACTATACTCGTGCTACAAAACCAGCTCTGTGATTCCTTTACTAAAGCATTGGATCTACACTCTTCTATTATCTCATTCAATTAGACACAGTGCCCGAAACCCATCATCCCACTTGACTGTTTTGCCTCACCCTTGTATACCTATATATACTTCTATATACCAATATTCATCAATCATTATCTCTTTATGTTTAGCTACCCCTCTCCTTGTGATAACTCCCAAAATACAATGCTCTGTTTCGATTCGGTTCCATTAATGTCTACCTACCCTATAAGGGGGAGTGCTGGAATCTATTTTCATTTCATTGTTTGCCAAATTTTCCCACATACCAGATTGATGCATTTCACATCAACCAGTTCAACATCCCTTTAAAAAAGTATAAACTTAAATGAGGAGAATAAACCGTGACATCAAACCATTTAGTGTTAAAACCCAATTCTCCTTTAACGAAGTTATCGCATTACTCTGTTTTAGTTGCGCCTACTCAACTCAATGAATAATCCACTCAAAAACCATATATATCCTATTCAATGAATACTTTAATTTTAATGTTTCTTGTTTAAGAAATATAGAGAGAAATGATTTAAAAAAAGTTTAAATTGTGCTTAAATAGGTTCTACTGTAATAGGTATATTTATTTCTGTTTACAATCTTTAATTCGAGTTTATAATTCATCTACATATATTTAGTTCTCACAATTTCATTGCGATATTTATTTATAAGGTGTTTACACTTATACATTTTTTTTTGTTTTAATTTTTAGGGGGGTAAAATGGCCGCCATTTTGAAAACAGATATATTTTGGTGAACCAAATTTCAATACCTTTAAAATGATACCCTACTTCGATTTTTCAAATCACAAAAATTTTGGGGCCCCCTAGTTACGGCCCTTTACAAATTCTCAAATTTCACTTTTTTAAATCAGGTCCCGGAAATTTTATTGGACTACAGAGATTTATATTTATGTTTTTTTGCCTTATTTTTGGACCTATTCTAATGGGGTAGTGCAGGGGGGTCAATTTTGGGTTTGTTTGAATTTTTTGGGGGGTAAAATGGCCGCCATTTTGAAAATGCGATACATATTTGTAATCTACATTTCAATACGTTTGAAATGATATCCAACTTGAAAATTACAAAAAATGTAAAATATTGCGCGGTGATCGCAATTGATCGCAGATCGCAGAAATTTGGAGTGTTAAAGTTCGCAATAGGTTTTCTGTTTTTGGGCAAAAAAGCTTAACTTATATACCAAATTTCAAGTCTATAGCGTCAGTAGGTTGGGAAATATAATACAAGATGTGACGGACGGACGGACGCACTACCAAAAGCATAAGGGTTTCTAGGACGACCTCGAAACCCTAAAAATTATCTTTTCCACATGAAATTCCAGATTAATGTATTTATACATTTTTTACGAATCAGCACTATTTAACTTATTGATTTTACTTCTTAAAGCTTGTAGAGTTTGATGTGACAATCTCATCTTGATGATGTGACAATACTACCTAGTCGAAAAACTAAGATGGAACGAAAAACTTTCCATTTGTTATCTTATTTGTTTATTTTGGCTGGATATTTCTGATAAACATTACATTAATCGATCCGTTTAGAATTTCTATTACAATAACATGATTCTATTACGTTTTTCATACAATATGACTCCAGTTGCAGAAGAATAATAGTCGTCGATTATTGACCCTTTCTAAGCAAAATATACTCTGGGTATTTCTTTTTCACTTAAACTCTAAGAAAGACCAAAAAGAAATAAGAAAATTAAGGATGGGGTAAATAGGTGGCTTGTATTCCGAGGCAAGCTAAAGGGAGGTCGGGTGTTTCCATGGTAACTCACTGGTATCTCGCCTTCTTTGTCCCCATATATCTTTAGGCTTCCAAGGTGGGGCACCCCGATTTATGGTGCTCTTTCTTCTAACTCTTTCCAGTCCACTATATTTTCCCATTATATCATCCTCCTTCTCACTTTTAGCTTAACCTTACACCCCCCTTTCTCAACCTCCTACCAGGTCTAAAGTATTTTACCAAACGTCGGCTCCGCCTCCCTCCCAAATCCTTTTTACAGTTCCATGAAAATAGACCCTTTTTTATTTAATTACTTTCTGAAACATTAAATCCAAGTTTTATATAAGGAATTGTAAGGATTATTAATGGGTTAACTATTAATAATTTTTTTTCTCCTTGGAACTAAAGAAAAGTTTCTAATGGTTTTTATTATCAAAAAGATCAGTATTTAAAATGAGTTATAATAAAATTTTGAAAATTATGATTAAGAGAAAAAGTATTATGCATGGCTTGAAATAAAAGAAGGAAAATCATTTACGGTAAGAAGTAAGATCTTTCTTTTCATATTGAGTAAATAAGATTTCTTATGTATAATATTTTTATCACTGAACCAAAAACCAATTAAATGAACTCTTTCCTTATCGAAAAAATTATGCATTATAAAAGAATTATGCATTATTCGCTATTCCAAATAAATAAATTAGTTTTTAAGAAATATTCTTGTACTTGTAAGTATCAGCCAAGACGTTTATTTATCGTTGGGGAAACATAAGCAATCTTCCAAAACACTTTTTGATTGAATATATATAAATTCTAAAATAAAATAATCTAAGCTTTGATGATAATAGGTATACCTAATATATATCAAAGAAGACGTAATGGCGTCACACTATATTCGCATTTCGTCAATTTGCGTATGGTACAGGTCCATAACGAGTCCGAAACGACGATAGCTCTTATTGGCACAACGCTTAGCTCATTTCTCACCACGGCCTCGTTCTCTTTCTTGATTATATATTTGACCCCGGATTTACCTCCGCATTGTGGGACACTTGGGTTACTGGAAAAGTGTTTGATTTCGAATTTACAGGTTAAGATAAAAAACAACCTGCTGGCTTTTAAAGTGCGGTCCGTTTTCAGATCTTCACACCGTTGGGATTCCGTGCCATGCAAAACTACCCTTGCCGCTGTCGTTGATGGTTGAATAGTCACTTCCAGATATGAAGAAAAATAATACACAAATACCAGGGATTCTCTCTAGTTGCTGAACGTAACTCGACGATAAAATAGAGACATTTTANAATAAAGGTTTGCCGACTTTCTTTTTTATATAAATAATGGAAAAAAATAACAAATAGATTTTTTTTATAATTTTCCATGCTTTTTAACGTCGTATCTGTTGAATGCTGCGGGTACAGTAAGAGAGGGGAAAGAAAAAAAAATAATAATCGAGAAGAGATACGTTAGCATAAGAATTTATGCTGTATAGGCAGAGGAAAGAAAAAAGGGTGATTTCAGAAGGATTAAGAGAAAAATATTTGAAGCACTGCTCGAAGGTCGCTCTGGTATCATAGCTACGCAGTTGCAGTTACTGGCTCGTTATTACGTTTAGTTGCCACAGATAGATAAAGCGGTACCACAGTACATTGACTGGTTCGATCCATGATCCATATAAAGAAGGACTCTATAATGAACTAGAAGTGCCTCTTTAGTCTTTGAACGTTCCATAAGGACCATGGGAGTATGGGAGAGGACATGCCTAGATTTGACGGGACCACTTTATGGGCATTAGTGGTTGATAGCAATTGATGCTTATTCGAAATGGGCCAATGTTGCAATGATGCAATGTACAACAGCAGTGACAGGTATTAGGAATTTACGAGCATAGATTGTCCATTATGAGGTGCCAAAATAGGTAGTATCGGTCAATGATGGCAATATTTATTTCTTTTTACCCACATTTTCTTTTACCTACGACATTCCACAGCATCCATTGTCGGTTCTTGCCACTTTCACGGTTGACAAGGCTATCCTCTCTGTACACAAGAATCCTCAAACTGCATCTGATAATGTACAAAGTCACCTTCTTCTCCTAGAACCTTGGCTAAGAAAATGGAGGATAAAAATAAACGAACAGAAAAGCGTGCACATCACCTTCACTCTTCCCCCATAGCACTTGTCCTCCAGTCATCCTTAACCAAGCTCTTATTCCTCAATCCGATTCAGTCCGATACCTTGGAATTATCCTTGACAGACGTCTTACTTGGCAACAACACACGAAAACAAAACGAACTGACATAACAAGACGATACAAGTTACTGCTTCGTCTTTTGGATCGTAGGTCCAAGCTTTCTCTTAATAACAAGCTTAAAATTTATAATGTAGTCTTAAAACCAGCTGGACCTACGGCCTGGAAGTGTGAGGTAGCACCAAACCTTCCAACTCACTTCGTCTCCAAATCATCCAGTCCAAGATCCTAAGAAAAATCACTGATGCTCCAACCTCACTCTCCATAATGATCTCAACGTTCCCTTCGTTCGCGATTTATCCATATCCCGATACCAAACATTCCATGAATCCTTATTAGATCATCCTAATCCTCTAGTTCAACTCCTTTCTGCCCAATATATACCAGATAACCCTCCTCGACGCCTGAAGAGACAGTGACCTAGAGACATATTAAATACTAGCCGTTATGCCCGTGGCTACGGGCAGAATAAATATGGTGAAAAAATAGCTATGTTGTTATACATAATTAAAATATTTAAATAGATATAATTAATGATTAAATAGATATAATAATTTAAATAGATATAAACATAAAGTTTTAGGCTAAGAGATTTAGGTTAGACGGATAGCTCAGTCGGTTTGATTCGTGACCCATGAACTGGAAGTCACTGGTTCAAACCCAGCTTATGGCTAATCAATTTTTGTTATAAATAATTTAGAGGTAGCCCGTCGCCGTCGCCCGTCGGGACTCTCCTCGATTATATAAAAGATACGCGTATAAAATCGAAATGTAAACAGCGCAGACGGTTGAAATTAATTTGGAGCTATCTGCGGGCTACATTTGACAAACACTAAAAATATTGTAATAATCAGTTGAGTACTTCTGAAGATATAGGTCTAAATAAATGAATGTTTGTGCGCATGTGGAGGATAAAATAATGGGCGTAGAAGGTTGAAACTTATATGGGATCAACAATGGGCTAAGTATGACCTACCATCCCAATTTCATTGAAATCATTGAAAAAAGTGTTATTTTTAAAATAATATCTTGGTTCGTAAAAATACGTTGTATCTCTTTCTAACAACAATACCTCGAAAATGGTGAGTCTCACTTCAAACATGCATAGGACCTTTTTTGTGCAGAATTATGTGAGAAATATTTTTGTTATTAACACTTCTCTTAAAAAAAGAAACCGTTTTGCGTAAAAAGTGAAAAATAAGTAAATTATTGTATAAGAAGGGGGAGGGGGAACGCACCCCCCATTAGGGGGGAACTTTGCTGTTTCTTACTACTACACACCCCGTAAGATTGTTTTCACAAAGTTTCAAAACTTTATAAATTATTTCCTCCATTTGCTATTTTCTTTACTAATTTGCCTGGACTATTATAACAATCTGAAGACGAAAGGACGAGCGGAATGATTGGTGAGGAATTTTAAACTACGGCATATAAGTTAAAAGAATGTATCAAGAGAGATGGAAGGCGGATGTAGCCATCAATGAATTTCATGAGTCAATCGATTAAAAACGCGCCAACTTTTAGAAATAGATAAAAATTGGATCGGCATATCTTGACAGGACGGCGAGTGAACGAAAATAATTCAGGAAAGATACGTAGTGTAGCTCAAAAATGAGTTGAAGATGGCATGTTCCACAGGGCACATAGACGTAAAAATTAAGATGCGGCTGTTAAATGGGCTGTACAAGCAGAAAAAAATTATAGACGCAACAATTTTTTTTTTTTTTTTTGCTTGTATCATATTAAACTTAACAGCGAATAACTGCGCTTGGCTATAGTATCAATGAAGTGATACCTCGAGCACTAAAAATACATTTCAAAGTACCATTACAATATGACATCTTACGGCCGCCATTTAATGTCAAGCATTTTGATTTATGGTATTACCTTCTGTCTTTTGGTAAAAAGTTATTTTCAGGTAAGTAAAATAAAGGTTTGCCGACTTTCTTTTTTATATAAATAATGGAAAAAAATAACAAATAGATTTTTTTTATAATTTTCCATGCTTTTTAACGTCGTATCTGTTGAATGCTGCGGGTACAGTAAGAGAGGGGAAAGAAAAAAAAAAAATAATAGAGTCGTAAAGAAATGGTTCTGAGACAGGAGTCTAAAGGAAGGAATGAGACCTGCGGTAATTTTAGGTGGCATAAATCCAAAAACTGTATAACAAACGGCAAACAAGAAAAGAAGGGGCCGCTAGCGTTCTGAAAAATAAAAATGATATGAGAGAAGAAGAAAAAAAATAGAATATAGATAAAAGTGTGAGAAAAATAAAATGTATAGAGGGTTGAAATTTGGAAGAGGGGGTACTTAAGAGCTCCGGCAAGGAAAAGGAAAAGCCCCGGGGCACCCCTAATTGTCCCTGTTTCTTCTTTACTTTTTTTTAATAATTATTTTTTAAATATGGCTTCGAAAAAAAGAAATGAAGGGGAGTTAAAGAAGTTCCTGTTTTTATTTTATTCTTTTTTTGTGGATTGTGGTTCTCGATGAGACAATGTTTTGTGGGAGAAAAGTTATTATTCCCTCTTTTTATAAAGAAAGATCAGGTTTTTAATGAAGTGCCCCCGGCATTATGAGCGTATTATTTTTTTTTTTTAACGTTCATTGTTGCATATAAATATTATGAAAAGGCATTGGAAAGGGATCGAGAGTTGAAAAAAAATTAATTAGTATGAGATATGCTATATAGCATAGAAGTTGGCTATATGACTATATATACTTATTGTATGGAGGTAACTCCATATAAGATTTTAACTTATAACTTAGTTTGAAAACTTTAGTCTTTGAGGTTTCAAAGATCATTTGTAGATTATTTTATTTATTTTTGTTTACAGCTAAATTAAATTCAGTTACAATCCGGAAATCAGTCCTTATGGTGGTCATAAATGCAACAGTTAAATATTAAATAAATCTCTTGTAGTTGGAGTATTAATAAATGGCCCAGTCTTAGCATTTAATCAGCTAATATTTCCACGAATGTAATTTGAGAACTAAAAATGAAAACTATTACAGTAAACGGTCCTTAACATATCATGAGAACAAGAAGTTTGAATGAAAACTAGGTTAAAAAAAGTTAAATTGAGAAAAGTTTTAACATTTTCTCTTTTAGGCTTTCTTTCTTTAGAAGGAAAAGTGCGGTGGCATAAACCTTATTCTGTATTTTTTAAAAATATGATGTTATTGCCTTCAATATCGGCAATTATAGATTTGTTTATTAATTATAGATTTGTCAATCATGTAATTATATTTTTGAAGGAATCTTTTTGTTATTACATATTCATTTTTATTCCTATATATATAAATATTTATAGAGAATACTTACGCTAAAATTTTAACCTACCACCGCCTCACCGTTTGTGCACTCTCAATAACACAATAATCTAGATCTTTTGGTGATCGTCAGCGTGCACTAACTCCTTTGTGATTCTCATAATAATATTGAAAACGAAACATCTTGACCTAAATCTTTCGAGTAAAAGACTTTTCCTAAACTTCCAAGCTGTTGCCATGGGCAGAAAAAATCTAGCTAACAACATTAGATTAAAAAAAGTTGGTGGGTACCAATAGAAGTCGTAAAAAGGTAGCCACTGAATGCTTGCTCACAGCATTCAGCTTTTAACCACCATATATGTACTCACACTAATCTATATATATACTAAATATACTGGATTATTATGGCATATTCTTGATGATGTAGGAGTACAATGATGGTGACCATACACCAGAGATTAAGCTTGGGACATTGATAGCTTAACATCGATGTTTTCGATACATCGACATCAAAAGAACATACATCGATGTTAGCCAAAACATTGAAAGAAAACATCAGTTTCAGTCCCTCATTCTAGTTCAATACATCAATCCAATACATCAATCACATCGATGTTTTCGATGTTTCAGACAAACATCGATGTTGTCCGATGCATGGAAACATCAACATCGATGTTGTCCGATGCATGGAAACATCAACATCGATGTTTTCGATACATCGACATCGTTGTTCCAACCCTACAGAGGAGCCTTCTTAAAAATAGCACTAATTTCCTTTTAATAATCAATATGTTTTATATTGTTCTAAACTTTGTCCAATATGTAAATTGTAAATATATATGTAAATATTTTTTGTTTTTGTTTCAGGATTCGATAGTCAAACCAGAATAGACAAGACATCAAGTCTGAGCTCACTGTCTTCCTCACCAACAGGTTATTATTTATTACATTATTTTTACACACAACCCCTCATGTCGTCCAAAATAAAAATCAATTACTCATTAATCATATTGATTTATTCATTTTATTAAGAACGGTAAAATTGGCGAATACACCATTTTTCATAGCGGAAACTAAAAAGAGCTTAATTGCTTCTTCATAGAAATCATACTTTTAATTCCGTTTCACAGTCAAAATATTTAGTTTCCATTATCTTTTTTTAAATATGAGTATATTTCTAATAAAAAACTCAAATATTAAATATTGGAGTTAGATAAACCTAAAAAAAATGTTAAATAATTTAAGGACAGAACCTTGGTTATATTTATTTTTTATAGTCCCCCTTATAAATTATGTAGTTTTGAAAATGCAGTAATAAATAACAAGGGCGCCGCAGACCCCCAATGTTACCAAGCTGGGGTCTAGTGAACCCTAACCACGGGGGTATTTGCTATATAAAAGTTTTCTACCGTTACGGTCCATCAGTTAAATTGGTAGAGAGCCAGTTTTCACGGTCATAACCCATGGAATGATTGTCTTTTCTCTTTATACCAACAAACATTTTTATAATGTTCATGACACAATATCTAATTTTCAAGAGAGGAAAACCTAAAGGTTAACTATTCCTTAAGCGTTAATAGATGATTGCTAACTATGACTTCCTTCTCTTTTTTTAATATGAAAAAAAATGTTTAACTCCTGAGGATCTAATAAAAAAAAATCTTTTTAAAAATATACAGGATTATCCTACAGTTGTAGAATCAATCATCCGTCTTCAGTTAAATTAATTGACTTAGCTAGTAAGAACAATTAAGCCATTAAAATAAATATAACTAATGTGTAAGTTCATGAATTTATATTATGTGTCTTACCATAACATTCTCTTCATTTTCATCTTTGCTGAAGAGGTGCCTTATTTTGGTGTTAAACCAATATTTACATCTATTAACCATAATAGCTGGCACAGTATTTTGTGTCCTTACTAAGTTATATTATAACCCTTAGCCGGTTCTGTAACCCCTTACATGTTTCTATAGTGTATGGAAATTGTAAACACAAACATTGTATTCACTCAAATACTTTTATTATATAATAATTAATATAAAAATTCCATTTATCAAAACTGGTTTTATGTACAATTTTTTTTTTTTTCTTCTGTATTCTTCACCTTAGTTGTTTCTA
>KZ651078.1:1009842-1027460 GCA_001010745.2 Gerris buenoi | reverse complement strand
AGATTTGTACTCAAAAGTGTGTGGGTTTTATTGCCTTTGTACCCATTTTATTGAAATTTATTTTTTATTTCTACTTATTTTTGTATTTATTGTACCGGTTTGGAAAAATCGGTCGAAAAACACTACTTTTTAGTCTTCGTACTGTACCGTTTTTTCATTTCATAGGATTGGACTGAAACTCATATGGTACTTACTACTTTATGGTATTAAAATGTACGTGAATGGAAAACCTTAAATTTATATATAAAAACAAAAAAAGGGATGTAGAGGGTACCTCCCCGAGAGAAATTTTATGTCCGATGTCCCTGGAAAAAGTGAAAAAATTAATAAATTGCAAAATGATTTTACACTGACTAAACGTTCTACTTACTTCCTTACTCGCACACAATTTTGAACCTAAGCTCAAACCCCGATTTGATATTTTAACGAGCGAGGTCTACTGTTCACAGAACTACTAGTTATTATCATTATTATTATTATTATTATAAACTGATATATTTATTTGTTAGCTTTAAAATTGTAGTGTCACATTTTAAAGGATTTAATCACAATAATTAAAAAGCTTTTTTTTCAAATCCGTATAACGGGCGTCATATATGTCATGCTTATCGATGATAGAATTTTCCAATTTACTAATATTTACTTCACCTATTAAACAGATAAGCTGCATTAAAGCTATCAATTATTGGTCTTAAGTGACCCTAAGACGATCAATGTTATTTGGCTAGGGCTGTAATGAAAGTTGGCCATTATTACGAGCATCTGTAGGTTGAATTGACCTACAGACCTTTTGGAAGAAGAAAAAGGTTTCTTTAATATTATCGCGAAATAATATATTGATATTGATCGTTTAGGGCTATATTTTCAAGGTAGATAAGCTTGACCCGGTATTTGTTTGATAAAAGTAAGACCAATAAATGGAATATGAGTAATTGTAGAAGACATGGCTCATAGAGCACTTCGACACCAAGGGTGAAAAAACTATACTAAATCAAATGATACAACACTTGGACAGGGAAGGGAGGTTGGCTCCTTGGTCTGTTTATCCTAGAATATTATCTAGTGTTGAGGGAGGGTAGTACTGGTTGGATTCTTCTCTGATACTCTAGGGCAGGCTATAATACATAATTTGCAATGATCTGGACGCGTGTCCCTTGGCCGTTTCCTGTCGCGCGGCTACTCCATTCGTCATTTGCTCACGTGATTTGATCTCTCCGGTCATTGTGAAAGCATTTGTACAGGGTTCATCTTTGATTTTCACTCACCCTTTTGTAAGATGGTCCATTTGAAGCTTACAAAACAAGCCGAGAAGGCATCTTTTCCCTGTGATAAATAGAATAGGTTTTATTTTTTTTAGTCACCCTATTCTTTTTTTTATGGTTTTTCACTGCATCCTAGTTATTCCCTCCTTCTATAGCTTACAAATATCTGTATCATTGTTGTAAAATAACAGATAACTGCATAATTAAATTAATAATTAACTAAATGTATCATCCACATAAGTTCCTTAAATTCATTCAGAGAAGCACTATTTATTTTTCGACTTTCTTTGCGATTTTTATAACAACTTTTTTAATTTCCATACAAAATTAATTATAACAACACATAGAATTAATCAAGTGCAACAATTCATAAAAATAAATCTCGGACATTCTAAATATGTAATGAATTTCCTAAGATACGCACATAAATTCTCTTTTCAACATTCGTGGGCTTATAAATGGATGCACCCAAAACTTTTGTTTACACTATCAATAATAGCCCATAAATCTACTTTTTATGTGAAATCAATTTTATCTATATACACAAGTAGTGATTGACTAATTGAGCGGTGTGTCGGGACTGAAGCGATTGTTTAGCCGTTCGTGAGCATTTAAAACGGTGAAAAAGCCGTGTGGTCGAAAAACTAGTTTTGAATTTATTATTTTGTGGTTGATTTTATCTTTCGAACTCTCTTTCAGATGTTTTTTATTGACACTCGCAGCTTTTTAGTGCATAATTATTTTTCAAATTCTATTTTAGTTTGTTTGGTTTACATTTAAAGCCATAGGGTAAAATAAGAGGTAAAGATGATTTCAGTGTGGTCTTTCATTATTGATGTGTAGACAAATTCTATTATCTAAAATTTTAATATTTTCTTAAATTGAAAATATTTTCTTAAATTGAAAATATTTAATGAAATTGAAATATTTAAACTCTAATTGAAATATTTACAATTAGCAGTCTTAAAAATTCGAGCCGTTACATATAAATTGATTATGTTAAATTTGATTTTTTTTAATTAACTTTGTTTATTGACTTGATAATTGAAAACTAAATTCAGTGAGCAACTAAAAAAATAAATTAGAATCATTGGTTGTTTTTTAATGACTAGTAGTGTCCTTAATTACATGCTTAATAGATTTCACTGCTAAGAATATTTGTAATTGAATCTGTACTTGTATTAGTGTTTAATGCATAATACATACAATGAGATAAACATATTTCTAATAATAAAAATTCCTGATTCATAATTAACAGATGAAACATGAAAAGTTATGATTTCATCTAAAGAAGTAAGGTTGAATTATCACCTTTTCTGATAATGTTTATAACAATTTTAGTCTCTAGTCTGATTCTAATCCGAATTAAATACCAAAAAAATCTCTTCTTGGCAGACATCAATATTATTATCTATTATCATACTAATAATTATAGACATAATTTCAACGCAATAATTTTATATCAGCGTTTCAAAGAATTTTTGGTATATATGTAGTGAAGAGAAATGGTTTCAAATACATATAATATGGCCGTCATCTTCAATTAAAATGATATAGTAAAAAAACCTTACACAAAAGTTGTTTCGGTCTTAAAACAAAGTTATTTTCCTAACTTCAAGGTAATGATATACCTATAGATTCATCTTAAATATTGGGCCTTTTTTTGAAAAAAAAGAAAAAATCCATAATTTCCTACCTTATAAAATCTTATTTTTAGTAATTAAAAAACACTTCATAAGACTATGAGAAGACTAAAGATAATGTTAAGGGTTAAATTTCAAACAAAAAAAATAGTTAGATATAATATTATCAATTCTCTAAATTAGTTTATTCACGTTAAAATTAAATGGGAGAATCAGCTGGAAGCTGAGTCGAGTATTGAATGGCGTTGTACTATTTAAATATTGATTAGTTAATCTATATTTAGAAATTATGACTTCACTTTTAACTTGTTTGTTTCTTTTACTGATGAATCACTATGACAACCGTTGTTGAGGTTACATGGTATTTTTGAAGATGAAATTTTAGATTTAGCCATTAAACAAAAGTTAGTAAATGAAATTTGTATTAGCACCATCCTTATTTACGTGTGCTTTATCTAGGGCAACACTGGAGGGAATCATGAGAGTTCACGATTCCCTTATTTTTCATTTCTCCCTGCTTATCCCGACCGGGTGCAATGAGTAACTTCCCCCCCTGTGAACTAGGAAGGAAAGATCACTTTTTCTCCCGGCTGGAGGTAAAATAATTTATGACAATCATTCATAGATGTTCTTAATTCAACAATTTCAATAGGTGTTCTAACTAAATTAATTAATTAATTAATGACTGATAAATGGGTCATATTTAGGTTAAAAGATTTGGAGTCAAACAAACACAAACAAATGAATTCATCCTTTAATAAATAAATTAATTAACAAATGACTGATTATTGGATTTTCATCAGAAATACATAATCTGTGCAAGTACCAGCTTTCTAGGTAGTCTAGGAGTCAAATTTAAATGAAAATATTTACAACAAAGGGAAGTTACCAACTGATTAGACCTTTTTATTCGTAATGACTTCACTAAATAAAATAGAAAATACATTAATTAACTCGTAGATGAGGAATCAGCCGCATCTTAAATTTAAATCAGTGATAAGTGACGTAGGCAATATTGTATAAATTTAGGACAGAAATTTAACGAAGGATTTTATATGAATACATATTTATGTAAATTTAGTAACTAAGGATTTTTTGGTTTCTTTTTATTATTGGTTTAATATTATAATACTTAGTTTAATACAATAACGTGCTTATCTGCATGTATATAGATACTTCTTATGTTTTATGTAATATATTATTAATTCCATTATTTTCTATTATAGTTTGCTCCTTATATTGAAAGATGATAAGCTAGCACCAACTTTAAATTTGGCGGTAGTAGTAGGAAATATATGGTGGTTGTAGTTTTAGAGTAAGCGGATAGATGTCTCTGCCTGTCCGTATAGTGAAGCCGATCGATATTCATTTCTGTTTCGCACTTTAGTTCTCCTGATTCTCCGCTAGAATGCTCTGTATCCCTAGTCTAGGCATAACCGGTTACGGGCCAAAAGCAACATAACTACCTCCAGTTGATGGACATGAAAAATAATAATTTCTAAAAGCTTTTTTTATTTAGAGAGTAGAAATAGTGAGTTTTAAATATTATTTCATTGTTGTTTTTGGTTGAGGAAAAGATATTGAAAGTTAAATTTCGTCGCTANGTGTGTTATCCTCGTAGTTTTAATCAGTGCATGAATGAATCATGATAGTTGAGGAATCCCCAATCGAATATAAGATAAGTGGATGGCGATTAGGTTAAATTATAGTCCATGGTTGGGAGATGGTCCATAATAATAGATGACTATCTCTCCTATAGGCTATTATAAAAGCAAAACATAAGTTTCAGAAGCTTAAGTAAAGTATAGCTAGGGAGGGTTAGATGGTTCATAGGTTTTAGATCTTAGCCTGTCCATACCCTTCAGTCAGTTCAACTATTCCCCTCTATACGCGGTGGTCTAGCTTGAAGGCCCCTAAAGGTTTCCTATTCTATAGGGGGACGCGCCTACGGCTTTAATTGCCCGAAAGTGATTTATTCTTATGCGGTGCAACTCTGAAACGCCGTATTCTCACGGGACTGAGTTAACCGGTCCATTAGCTTGTAGCCTTCAACAATATTGTCCGCGCCCCTTACTACTATAAATACTCCTCTACATTTTTGCGCTCGTGCGATCCTCCAATACGATCTAACAGCGTATATGTAAACAATCATGAAACACGTGTCAGAGATAAACAGAAAATTTTAGATTACTGTTTACATATATTTATTCCTTTGATTCTACTAATACATTAGTAAACCAATAAAGTCCTTGTAAAATTGTATATTTCATATCTAAATAAGTATGCGAAAAGTCCTTTTTTTAAAAAAATAATTTTTTCGATTGACATGAATTATCCGCCATCTTGGATTTCCAGTAAATCAGATCGAGTTGCTAATCTTATTTTTTCATTGGCGGTTGAAACAAATCTATTGTTTTTGTATTTAATTATTAATATTTAATTAAATTAATTGGTTTATTTTGATCGTCAGTTAAGTTTAGTCAGTTAGTTTTAAAAGAAATACAATAGTTCACAAATTATGATCAACTAAAGAGTTCGAAACTGGTCTAAATTAAATAATGGTTTTTAAATAGCTACTATAGTTTTTAACAAGAAACTAATTAATAAAATTAGTCTGAGTTTTATTTACTGAGTAGCTTTTCCAAAAAGGTGAGATACATCTTTTCACGAGTCCATAGTTCACATCATTGGGATGGGGTTCATGAGAGTTTTTTGGGGTTGACTTTTTTTTTGCACACAAATGATTTGTCAGTTAACATTTGGATCACACTCGAACTGAGTGTTGCTCGTTAGTTTTTCTTTCGCTTTCGAACCTCTAATCTCCATTGTATAATTTATTTTATGCCTATAAAAAATGGCCAGAGGAAAATTACGTTTCTTTTTAATATTTTAATGTCTATTTTGCTAAATGGCTACCACAGCAAATGCGAAATTGAACGAAGGATTTTCTATGAATACATATTTATGTAAATTTAGTAACTAAGGATTTTTTTGGTTTCTTTTTATTATTGGCTTAATATTATAATACTTAGTTTAATACAATAACGTGCTTATCTGCATGTATATATAGATACTTCTTATGTTTTATGTAATGTATTATTAATTCCATTATTTTCTATTATAGTTTGCTCCTTATATTGAAAGATGATAAGCTAGCACCAACTTTAAATTTGGCGGTAGTAGTAGGAAATATATGGTGGTTGTAGTTTTAGAGTAAGCGGATAGATGTCTCTGCCTGTCCGTATAGTGAAGCCGATCGATATTCATTTCTGTTTCGCACTTTAGTTCTCCTGATTCTCCGCTAGAATGCTCTGTATCCCTAGTCTAGGCATAACCGGTTACGGGCCAAAAGCAACATAACTACCTCCAGTAGATGGACATGAAAAATAATAATTTCTAAAAGCTTTTTTTATTTAGAGAGTAGAAATAGTGAGTTTTAAATATTATTTCATTGTTGTTTTTGGTTGAGGAAAAGATATTGAAAGTTNAATTTATTTACAGATTAAAAACTAACTGTAGGAAAAATGTAATGTGCAACTCGAGCTTAAAGTGTCTTTGCTGCACACGAGAAACCTTTCCGCCGTAATATTTCTCTCGAGTGCAGCAAAGTGCCACTTTCCGCGCTAGTTGCACAAATAACTATTATCTACGATTGATACGAAATATAAACATTGTATCTGTTTAGATGCGTAGAAAGTGATTCTTTACGCGCATGCGCGTCTTATAAATCTAAAGAATTCCTCTTCATTACCACCCTAGGGCGGTAAAAAAATAAGAATTCTTCAGCTTTACGCACGATTAGGGAGTTCGTTTACATTTAACAATGCGTCAAGTGTGGAAAGTAGCATTTTGCATGCGAGGGTGGAGTTTACACCCGAGCGAAGCGAGGGTAGTAAAAACCACACGAGCAATGCTCGTGTGGTGGAATCAAAGTTGACGATTCTTCTTCTTTACGTCACTAGAGTGGAAAAAAAGAGGAATTCTTCTTCTTTACGTCACTAGAGTGGAAAAAAAGAGGAATTGTTCTTCTTTACGTCACTAGAGTGGAAAAAAAGAGGAATTGTTCTTCTTTACGTCACTAGAGTGGAAAAAAAGAGGAATTGTTCAAAACAATGAGACACGCATGCGCAATTAATACAGGTGTGTAAAGAATCACTTTCTACGAATCTAAACAGAAATGTAATGTTTATATTACGTATCAATCGTAGATAAAACTAATTTGCTGTTTGTTTAATTAAAGTATAACTGTTTATATCGAGATTTTAGTGAAAAACATGAGTGATTTAAGTGATTATGACGAAAATGAGGAAAAAAAATACGCCTCCCGAAATAATTAATTCGGCAAAAAATATAACTAATGAATTAATGTCATGTTTATCTAAAGTGAAATACGAACTTAGATACAGGATTTTTTTTCTCTCCTTATTATTAAAATCCAACAAGGTAGATAAGTACGGTAATGCAACTCGTGCGAAAACGGCATTTTGCATTACGAGTGTGGTTTTACTACCCTCGCTGTCGCTCGGGTGTAAACTCACTCGCAGTGGGTCACGGAGTGGGTGTAACCACACTCGCATGCAAAATGCTACTTTCCGCACTCGACGCGTAATATATTATTCATTGAATTTTATAATTAATTTTTTAATTAAAAATAATCTTTAAATTTAGAGTAAAGTAATGAAAGGTAGCATAGGAAGTTAATTTATAGTAAAAAAATAATTTGATGCCTTCATATATACACAACTTGTAATACAAAACTTCATATACACAGGCTGTAATTTCGACTCTCCCTCAATTTAACTGTGTTTAAGGGTAGTCAAATATAAATTTGAAGAATGAAATAAATTTATTTTAAATATTTAAAATAAACCCTACCCAAAAACAAAACAATTAAATGGAGAATTTTATTAACTTTAGAGTTTCATTTGTAAGAAATCACAGAATAATGTATGATTCAATAAGAATACTTAAAATAATTTAAGATTATTTTGTGTAATCATTTGTAAAGATTTTCCGCATATACTTTCAACATTTAAATTATTTTTGATTTTTTTTTTCTTCAATGTGATTTTTTGAATGCTCAGAATGCTTCTAAATTTACTTAACGATCTAAATAAAAGATTTAAATATTTATTATAAATATAAATTTATTTTCTCCTATAGCTGTATACGACTGAAATACTGGTTATTTAATTCCACAGTAGAGTTAGAAAAAGAAACTAGATTGCTTGTCCGGTCTTAACTTGAAAAGTTCATTATAAGAAGTTAATAGCTTAGCTATTGAACAAACCATTAAGTGAATTTACCCTTGCGTGCCTTTCCATCTCCGAGAAAACTGTTTCCATGTAAATACCCGATGAAAATTAAAACGTGATTATGTACTAATCATAGATTTCCATATCTGATTTCCTTCGTTGACGCTAACATTGCTCGAATATTATACAAATAATCAGCACGGAAGAAGTTTGAACAGAATAATATATGGTTTAATTAAACAACAATTGATAACTATGAACAATTAGAAATTAATAATGCATTTATTCAGGATTTTCAGGTTGAAGTAAAATTATAGTTATTAGAATTTAATTTTTACTTTTTTCTACTTAGAAATTAAAAAGAAAATTAAGTTTAGCTGCTTCAATTAACCACTTTGTCATTAATCATATTCAGGCTGTTACCATAATATTTTAAATAATTAAGCTATTTGTTTCAACGCAAATATGGTAACTAATTTGGTGAAAACCCGATAAAGAGAGAGAAAAAAATATTTACTTTTAAGCAATGGTCAATTAAGACAGAATTCCATCACTTTTAACTACCATTGACATTAAAATTAAGACAAAACATTGACATGCTATAAAACATTTCTTATTCTAGTTAGGTAATAAAATAATCAATTTCAATGGAACTCTATAAAAACTTTAAAAAAATTGTACTTTTTGAGTGTTAATAGAAATTGCTTTTAGGGCCACATACACGTTCAAGTCAGTTTCTTAAGCCTTTTTGACAAGTATGTTTTCCGGATAGGTATAAAATTTTAATTGATTTGATGACGGATTTCACGCTTTTATAAGTATGGCAGAAAATTAGTTAAAGACTGATGCCTTGACAAGCAAATTTGTCCATGTATGAACTCATCAAACCTTCCAATGTGTTAGAGTTGAGATTGAAGATAGAGTCTTATTTTTTTATAGGCGACACATGTAAAAACAGCAATATGTAACCATCTCTGACCTTAGTTACTTGTACCAATCTTGAGGATTATATCCACATCTCTAAATTAATGTGGTCATACTGTCCTCTTTTTAGTAACCACATTTTTTATCCTTTCGATCTTTGGTTCCTCTTTGCCTGCTGGTTTACAAGCAATGCAAATACGACAGATGGCTGATATCCTTGTTGTGAAAACACACTAGAAATGATATAATCATTCGCTCACGAGAGACTATAGGATACAAAATCTTTTGTCAATTTTACTTGAGCGTACATGGTCAAGCGCAAAACTTATTATGGACTTACTTAGTATGAAGCCCTTAGACTTGATAATCATAATATGGATGTAACTTATCTGTTATTTTTATAATATTTAGAAAGAATATAGCTTCCGGGGGCCTGGGTGGCTCGGAGGCTAGAGCGCTTGCTTTGCGATACGGCAAGTTAAGCAGTATCGGCCGGGTCAGAATGTTCGATTCCCGGACTGGACTCCCCGCTCAATGTCCACCCAGCATTGTTTAAACAAATGGGAAGCTCCTCGTAAGAGTGGCGCCACCAGGTTTCGGCCTGGAAACCATGATAATGACACTCTTGGTTGTTATACAACTAGGAGGGGTGTCATGGTTAACGACCATATCTTCACAGGAGTATGTGAAGATTTCGGTCCCTAACCCGGGTTTGATGTATGGGCCCACCTAAGGAGGACTGCATCTTCCGTAAAAGCCCCCCGGAATTAAAAAAAATAATATAGTATGCAAATTTATTTTATGTTAAAAAAACCATTCTTTGACTTGTTTGTAATCACAAAGCTATAAAAATGAATAATAAAAGAAGGTCTTGGGCTTTTGGGGAAAATATACAGCAAACTAATTCCGAATGGAATTAGTGGGGGTCAAAATTTGAATCCGAGAAGTTACAAAGAAACTATATAAAAAAAGTTTTGATATTATGTTTCATTCTTTTATTTTTGACAAATCGACGTCAAACTGTTATCTAAAATCTTTTTTATTATAATGTATAAGAAAAGTATAGCTGAAATTATTTGATAATTTCTATGGGCGTTTTCTTTATTAGACATATTTTTGACTTTCTATAGTAATAAAAGGTTTGCTTGGAAAATTCTTAAACCAAATCAGTGATTTTAAAAGAGGAAATTCAGCAGTGTTATCATCCAATAGAAATCTTCAAAGCATATGTTATTTTATTTTCAAAAAAAAAAAATAAAAATAACTTACATTTGTTTCAACTCTTTTGTTCGCAGTCTCGTAGTTAAAATATGAAAAAAAAAAAAAATCTTATAAGGGCTAGTTAGTAATCTGTCACAAAGTAATCTCTCCATAATTTCGAAACAAAACTAGAAAACATCAAAATATTAACAAAAAGAATTGAAATGGAAATAATGATAAGGGAGGACAATCGTAACCATTTCGTGACCAAGCGCTAACTACGAAATGAATAATTCGACATGTTATNGAAAACAGTTTATGATATTGATAGAATTAAAATTAAACTTAAGCGAAGAGAATTTGTTAAATAATAAATAATCATTTGTTCAAACGGGTAATAACTAAATTTTATTTTTAAAAATACATCTGTAATTAATATTTATGAGATGATATTATTTAGTTCTGGCTAATTTGATTACTATTTCCTGTTCAACTAATTAACCTGATCTTTACCTCTTGTAATTATCTTAAATAATAATGACCGTACAATTTATTCATACATTAGACAAAAAAATCGGGATTAAAAATGAAAAAGAGAGTGTGAGGGTCAAACGGATCTAAAATCGGAATTAAAAAAAAATACTAAAGAGGGAGAAAGAAAGATTAATATCGCAGACAGAAAAAAAAGTGAGGCAGGAAAAAAAAAATAGTGTTTTAATGTTAATCGAATGGAATGAGTAATGTGGGCGGAGTCCGATGTGAATTATATGAATGGTAGAGAGGTGAAGGAGAAGTTAGAGGGTCTGGTTTTGTTTTGGCTTGGAGTCACGCGCGAGCCTCAGGCGTTTTCACAATTATCCCTAGGGCTTGCCGGGGAGAGAAGAGGGCCAGGATTGATTTTCCTTAGCATACATTAACTGCTGAGCTCTCCCAGAGCCGGGGGAGTGAAAAGACCGCTAGGTGGTAAAGCCTCGACAGAGATTAGGAGCGAAATAACTCCAGGAGCACCTTAAACCTTCATATTGATTCTTTACGTCACAACCGTCCTTTCCTGTCCACCTTAAATATGTACCTAAGTCTAAGTACAACACTGGGTAAAACATATAAAATAGCGCGAATTTCATATTTATTTATACTGTTGATTTAAAATGACAACTATCACAAAAATTACATTAACTTGTGGAGAAAAAAAGACCCCTTCTCAGTTTTCTTGAAACGAAACCTTAGTCACGCGAAGTTATATTCTTTTTGTTGTAATACCTTTAAAATAGATTAGAATAGTATTTATTAAATGTAATCTTTTGTTTTTCTTGCTCTTTTAATGTTTTATTCTTATCGTGAGATTGATCTGCTGAACAATATTTATGTGAAGTTTATTTTTTTTCGCGTAAAATTTAAAGTATTTTGATTATTAAAAAATATTTGCTTATTATAGCTATTAATCACTCTTTTTATCTCGATGATTTTTTTTTACAATGTAATTAAAATCATTTTATTGCGGCTAATTTAAAATATGAATTCTCTTATTCAGATTCTGCTGCTGTTAAGATATGTAGGTAAAAAATGACCCTTATACACATTCGTGGGCTTGTCTGTCTGCAGCGCCCTGACCTCCAAAAGTACCACCCAACTTGCAGTTATGTTAAGTGTAATGCGACATTTTGGGTGTTAAATAAAAGGGGAGGACGTTCTGGATAAAATATAGAAACATATATTTGATTTAATTTTTGTACCTTTGTGACATGTGTCCTTATAAATTGAGCTTTTTTCATGTCCCCTCACTTTATTTTTCTATGTTCTTATAACGGCACACAGTCTGTTTAGAAGAAAGTGTGCTGCATTCTTCCAGAACTCGATAATAAAAAAATAGCACAACTGAAAATAAAAATAAAATCATTATTATTAAATATTATAGGTATATATTTATAAAAACCGGGAACCTAAACGAAATTCATTAATCGTTTATATGATTCATATAATGTCGATGTCCATTTTTTTAAATTCCTAATTTAGTTATAAAAATTCAAAACCCTTGAAATAGATAGATAATGATTTTCTCTTTCTTCTGTTCAATAATTTAAAATGCGTTATTAAAATTAAATGTCTGAAATTAAGTGGACTAATATAATATACATTCTCTTCGGCTAGAGTTACGTTGGGACTGGGACCAACACCAAATTTGCTTATAATTGTCAAAGAGAATTTTTCACTAATGCAGCATCATAGGTTTTTTTTAAACTTTTACGGTAATTTCTCTCTCTCTCTCTTTGTCTTTTTTTTTGTTTTTGTTTTTTTTGAATTGGGGGGATGACGGAAATCATTAGATGAGATGGCCTATGACATCGTGAATAAACNTCAAAGAGAATTTTCACTAATGCAGCATCATAGGTTTTTTTTAAAGTTTTACGGTAATTTCTCTCTCTCTCTCTTTGTCTTTTTTTTTGTTTTTGTTTTTTTTGAATTGGGGGGATGACGGAAATCATTAGATGAGATGGCCTATGACATCGTGAATAAACTATCTCAAAATTGATCCCGCGTGCTCTCTTGAGATTTCCTGAAATCTCTTTTCTTTTAAATAAAGAAAAATGTAAAACAACGCTACTATTGCAGTAGCGACATGTGGCACCTTAAAAAAGGCTGCCCAATTAATTGCATTGTTCCCTGGAAAAGGACATTGTTTGTAAGGGCCCGTACACGCTCTTCTTGCAGACAAAACACCCTTTCAGCTTGTATCCCTTTGTCTTTAATAACGTTACAGGGCCGGCCAACTCCCTGATCTCGACCTCCCTTTTTAACATTGTTTAGTTCTGTTTATTATCCGATTAGTACAATATACCCTGCACTTGAAAACTCTTGAAAAAACCTCAGTGCACATGTCCTCGTTTATTGTAGTTTAGCGCTACAGAATTATACTGTTAGCACTCGAAATCCATTAGAGGAATATTCGATCGAAATCGTTCAATAAAACCTTGATTCTATTTATTAAGAATNGAAAGTGAAGGTGAAGCCTCGTAAACCTACGAAAAAACCCTGGTCTAATTCCATTCGAATATGGATTTTTTTTTTTTTTTTTAAATGTAAAACATCTCCAATTAAGTACCTATATATACTGTAGTGCGGCTAAGATAAAGATAATTGTTTTGCTTTTTATTTTTATCATAGAATTAAAAAAATTATGGATGTTTGCAACAAGTTAATTAAGTAAATCTTAAACCGATTTTTTAAAAAAATGTATGACTACAACCCTATAAAAAAAGCTGAAGCTACAGTAAGCAAAGGAAAACTTGGATCACAGGTTTAAAAGCACAAAATGATAAATTGCTTAAATATGGAGCGTGGTTTTTAAGTATTACTACCGACTTCTACAAATTTTCCTATAGTAATGCAGATGATATTATAACAAAGTGGCAACACGCTTGGTTCTGGAAATTTAAGTTCAAATTACTATATACTTCCTATATACTAGAAGATAAAGTACTCCATATAATAAACTTTAAGTTTCCGGTGAAGATTAGATCCATTACTGTCTATTTTATATTTTTTGAGATTTATTTCTTTTTTCGATGTTACGGTGTTATTTTTTTTCACTGGACGATCAAACTTATATATTTACCCAATATTTTTTTTTTTTACGGCAGCTCACTATTAGCTAGATGAAAATACGCCAATGGCGAAAAAATAAAATAATATTAAAATAATATTAAAATTTTTGCTACATCGCGAGAAAATCATTTTCTCGGTCCAAAACGAGGACAACATAAGCTGAAGTTGAGAGCAAAGTTTTATCGTTTTTCAAACAATTCCGAAACGAAGGGCAGGCTGTTTAAAGAGAAACTTTGATGTTAAAAGCAAGCGAAATCGCAAAACAAAAACAAATACAACATTTTAAAGCCCCGTTTAATGAGACTTTTTCAAGCATTTACAATTCTACCGTTCCTGAGTAAATTAATTTATTTACTCACGGCAGCAAAAATAAGCATTGTTGTACTGTTTTCAATCTGCGAAATGTGATTTTTCTTGATTCTTTTGTAACAAGTGAAAAAAACAGCAAAATAATAAATTGTCAGCAAAATATCACAGTGTCAGCAAAAGTTCAAAGTGTCATCAAAATAACAAACAGGCTGTAACATTTTGAAAATTTCACTACAAAAAGGTTTCTACATCACAGGTTATAAACACTCCCACAACGTTACTTTTTATATACCTACTTAAGTGTATCATTCTGCTAAATATTTATATATTTTTTGAAAATAACTTAAATAATTATAGTGATAAAACAAATTCTATTATTTTACAATGATTATTTAAAAAAATCGCTAAAAATTGAGATAAAAAAAATTGTAAAAAAAATATAAAAGTGAACACTGAATTCGTTTGCCTTTGTTTTGTTTTCTTGAAGACTCAAATTTTCGTTTTTTTTTTACAACTTTAATTTCTTTAAATCTTTTATATATTGAAAAGGTAATATAATAATTATTGTAATTTTTCTGCCGTTAGTAGATAAAATATTGTATGTAACTATGCAGCAAAGGAAACATTCCTGACTCGTTTAAAGATTACCTGCTTCGGTTACACCTCAGCAGGTAATTAACATTTGCCTGCCTCGGCTTCGCCTCGTCAGTCAACATGTAATTTTCCTAAGCCATGTAAATTTGTTTAGCCTATCCTCGCCTTTGGCTCGGAACTTGGAGCAAAATTCCATTTTGCTGCCTAGTTACATAAATAACTATTATCGCATCGTTTGTTTATGTATTAGTCAAAGCAGGACCTAAAAATATTAGGCATTTGCCACTATGTATATGGCTATTAGAGTAGAAAATAAATCAGTTCTTTGTTAATATTGGTTGATAAACTAATTAATTATAATTATTATTCGTAAGTAAATAGTAGATGTCCCTATTTATTTAAATCTTATTTTTAGGCGGGTCATTTTGGGTAAAAATTGTACAATTTAACAACTCNGTGCGTCATAAATATCCTTTTTAACTATTAAATCATTTCAATTAACTATACTTTTACTTATAATTCTATAATTATTGCATTACATTCACTTGAATGATAGAGCCACGCGATGCCTAGTATATCTAAGATTAAACTTTTTTTTATCCAAGTTAGTACTGAATTTTCAACCCATCTTATATCTTAGGAGGAAGATTAAGGTCGGAGCAACATCTACTGGATATATCAGGTCTTAACGACCTTCCCTGTGTATGAGATATGAGCATCACCTTCGAAAATCTAATATTAAATCTTTTTTCTCTTCTTCACACTCACTGATGAGCTGCTACAACATTACAACCATATTTTCCTTATAAAAAAAAATTGACTTTTGACCTTATTCGTTTTATAGATAATTTTTTTTTTTCTTGTTAAAAAAATAACTGAGATTCATTAAAACCTTTTAAGGCCCCCATACACGGTCAAACATACTGCGCAAACGTGATGTTTACGCAATCATTTTGACGGTGTATGGGGCTGTTTGATGTTTGCGTAAACATTATGTTTGACGTGTAAGGCCTAAATTTGCCCGACAAAATATTTGATCGTGTATGGGGTCCTTTACATAGATGAAATATAAGTGTAAAAAAGTTTATAAAAAATCAGTACTTAAAAGCTGAATCGAAAGTAAAATTGTTAAAATGAGTGAGAGATAATCATAACAAGAGATATCACTGGGACAGAATGAAAACTGCTAGCTCTGTTACTCTATCGAGTGGAAAGAATCGTTGATACGGTGCGTGGCGCGCACACGACTCGCACAACGTATTGTGCCTCACGTGCCCTACAACCCTCCTTACTCGAACAATACTGCTCATTATTGTACATAAATACTCATAATTCTTTTTTTCCCTTTTAAAAAGACGATGCCTACAATTTTCTTCTCGTCCGAACCATTATTGCTCTATTTATATAAAAAATATGGGAAAGAAAAAAAAATCTTTTTCGCTCCCCTCGCAATCTTTTTTTATAGGTTAATTCATAATAAATTATCTTTAACTATTAAGAAATAAATCAGCACATACTAAAAAGTTTTAACCTTACTTAAAAATTCGATATAACTACTTTTTCTGGTCTTATATTACTTTGCTTAGNTAGCAAGCAATACTAGCTGGATTCCAGTGCTTCACACTCGTGTAATTTTAATGTATTTTTTTATTTTTATTTTTAATTTGATACATTTAAAATTGTTTTGGCCCAGAGAGTTTCCATAATCACTTCCCATATTTATGAACCCTATCCAGGTTAATCTATCCCCCTCTTAGGGATAAAACTTCATAAAATCTTTTCTTCGCAGAACAATTGATTCCGGAGGTATTGTCATATAAATTGCATATATATGACAATGCAATATTGTTGCATATAAATTACCGTCATCTTGAATCAAGATGGTGGATTATAAAAGTATTTCTTAGTAAGCACCAAAAGCCTAATAGACATTAAACCTAACAAACAAGTTTCCAGAGGATATAGTGCGATGAGTCAATTATATCTGGATTTTATGTATATGGTAATTTCCCAATTCACGCTACTCCGTCTTAGCGAATGCGGACACTTTTATACTATTTCCGAAGCTTCCCTTTCCCGGTTTTATTTTAATCTTTTGTTTCCAAAATGGTGGAATCTTCACCAGAGTCTGGTTAAATTGGTAATTGAAGAAGTTGTAGAGCTTGCCAGATGATTATACAATTAAATTTATAAATGGATGATGGACGTTCTAGAACTGCTGGATTCACACAATCAGGAGCTGAAAAGTGGTGAGCTCATAATAGGAATGCGTAAGCAAAACATCGGATAGCCTTTTTCTTCGACCCAGTTGAATCAGGAGATAAAATGGCGGTTCCAAACTTGACAGTAGTTCTCAGTTCAATTGAAAATTAGTTAAAAATTTTGGAAAATATTGAGTCCAACTAGGAGCGTGTTTCTGGTATAAAAGAGAATTAAAAAATTATCAGTGTGCTTCGAGAAAGTTTTGCATAAAAAAAAAAAAAATCTTCAGAAAACTCATCAGATAATTGTTATAAATTATATGAAGCTTACTTACTACGTCTAAATAACTTCGGTTTACGTTTCTGCAATACATAATAAGGTTATTTATTGTACTAGGCATCGCGTGGCTCTTTCATTGAAGCGAGCGTATTACTGAACAGCATAAATCAATAAATAGCGAGCAATAATATACTAAATAATGAAATTTGTTAATCATAATGAAAGTCATAGTTAAAGAGGGTAGAGTGGAGTAGAGTGGGGGCACTCGGTACAAAGCTCACCTTCCTAGATAAACCTATACTCTACACGACTATAAGAATCTTAACCACCTGCCATACCGTAGCTTT
>KZ651078.1:974586-992465 GCA_001010745.2 Gerris buenoi | reverse complement strand
GTCCGTAATACGTTAAAAAATATAAATCTTAATACTTTAAAAAAATGAAAATAATTAGGGGGAAAAAAAAATTAAAATAAAATTTTGAATAATATAATTATTATTCAAAATTAATGATATGAATTTTTAATTGATTGTACAAGGTACAGGTATTAATTGAGTACTTCATAATTATAAGCGATAATTCTCGGTCTAGTTCTACTGTCGTAAATGTTGACTCCTAAAATTTGAGGGAAAATTGAAAGCTTAATTCGGGATTAGGTATCGTAATTGACAGAGGAATATTCTTCAGTGTAGCTTAATTAGTAAGAGCGCTAAACTGCAAATTTAGAGGCCCGTGGTTCGAGTCCCGGCGCTGGAGTCTATTTTTCTCTGTCTATCTCCCATTATTAATAATAATAATTCGATTTAATTTAAAATTTAAACTTTCCTTAGTATCAATACTACCAAGAACTTAAAAATGAATAAACAATATAAACAAAACTAATAACTTACTCAACAAACAAAAACAAAATTAAAGTAACCAACAATTGGATATTAATATCATTAAAGGTAGTTATTCATATTCTGTGACTATTTAAGAAAATTCCAGTTTATATATTTTTCAATCTTAGAAACTGGTTATTAAATAATTTACTCGACAAAAATGTATAGATGTCATAGCTATTTTAAAGTTACATAAGTCAAACGATTGTATTATTGTATTTTATTAGTTGATAATATTGTTAACTGATGAAATGCATTAGTAAAAAATATTGGGTAATTCACTATGTTCTATTGTTTGTTTCGAAGTTTTCCGAAGGTAACGGAAGTTATGTGAAAGTTAAACAACTCATAAAAGGGAATATTTGGGTATAGATTGTTCAAGGTTTCAGTTATCTGTGTTTAGTAATTTACCAATATAATAAAAAGTAGAGGGCTGAGGGTTTTTATATCACCTGAAGTTCTTCAGTAGATTTGTTGATTATGTATTGATTTTAATTATAAATAATCAACAACATACAAAATATGATCTATGTATTATAAGTTGAAAAAAATTAAAATTATTAGAATTACAAGAATTATTTATTACATCGTAGAATTTAGAAACAAAAATAGAAATTGATGTTAACTACTAGTTCAAAAATTAAAAAAAAATAAACAAATATATACATTGTAAATTATCAAATTACTTTATAAGAGTCACCACTAGTTTATCACCAAAGACAATAAATGATAAATTAATGAATTAGAAAGTTTAAAGTTTTTTTAAACTAGAATTTGATTTTAATTATGTGATAATAGATATAATTTATACCAGATGTTTTATTATATAAAACATCTGATTAATTGAGTGGGGGAAGGTAACATAACCTTCAGTTTATCTAGTCTTTCTTTTGCAGATATCATAATGTCCAGGGTGTGTTCATAAAGATGTAAGTTATTAATTATTAGATTATTATTATTTATTAGTTATTTACTAATAATATTTATGTATTACGATTGCGGATTGAAAAAATACACGTTGATAAATACGGATATAAAAATTATAAGTTATTTGTGCAAATATAGACATGACTGGAGTGTACATAGTTACTACATTTAGTAAATTCTAGCTGGACTAGATAAGACTAGAATCGTTTTGTTTTTTAACAATAATAAAGAATTTATTAGTAGTTTTAGGTGACATGTATCGGTGAAATTCGAATGTTAATACACGAATTGTCAATAATGTTAAGACATTATTAATGACGTATTAAGATACGTTATCACAAGTACCGTAAAACTATAGAAATATCAGAGGTACCGTTCCAGCTTAATGATCCCCAGAAATAATGTTGATATTCATTATGATTTATGCAAAGGATGCCTTACATAATTAATAGATTACCAACCAGTAAGAGTGTTTTTTATAATGCCTACACAATGTAAGGTTCACTTACCTGCAATGGCAAGTGGCAAGCACCTACACTGTACGAGAAACTTTCCTTACAAAAAAATTCAGTAAGCAACATAATGTACTATTGATATACATTCACTCACACTTCATTGCTGTATAATTGAAATAATTATACTTGAGTAGGTATAATTAAAACAATCGCAATATTATTATTCATCAAAGGCACCAACGCACTTTTGAAATAAATAATACTTATTGTTCTTGAAATATTTGTATTCTAAAGTTTATAAATGGAATCTACATTTTTTTATACATAACATAACTAGTTTTCTTTAGTCTCCAATGTACTGCTTTTAAAAAAGCTTGAAAAAGTATGTACTTATAATATCTTTTATTTTATTATACTATACTAATTCATTATCAATACTATTTCTTATAGAGATCCCTATACTTATAAGTAAAATTCCACATGCTAATTTGATAAGGAGACAACATAAGAAACGATTTTTAATTTTTTGGTTGTTCTAGGTAACAAGACATTAAGACAGAAACACTTTTTTTGTATAAACCTTTTGCAAATGTTGAGATTTAATGCGGGAATTATTCTAGTTTATGATGACTTGGTATAAACAAAGATGAACTTAATATTTCAAATTCTGTGTTTCAATACTACCACATTGATTAATGGTTTATGTATAGTACCTTTTTAGTTTGAAGTATGTCTGTCTTAAATTATACTTCATTAAATAGTTTAATCACAGAAAGTCCCCGTACATTTTTTATATGTGATTAGTTGAACCTCCTTAGGGTTGAGCTTGAGCATGTTTTAGTCTGAAAAATGTTGTAAGCAACATAACGCTAAGGAAAATAAAACATAATAGTCCAAGGTCAAGACTGTCGAAGTACATGCTCGAGATCAGGGCCTGTATCCTGGATGCATGCCGGTTTGTTAGAATATAGCGCCCTGTTAAAATGGGTCATGGAGCATCCCCTGTTTAAGAGGGGGTGGCTGAGTATCGTATCTGATTGGTTGAGGCTTTGTCTAGCCACGCCTCCAAACCACCCTGTTCTAGTAACCACCCCCGTAGCCAGTCAGTCATCTGATCGCGTCACGATATCAAGTAAAACTTCTGTACTGAGAGGGTGCCCTCCACGTGTTGTGTTTCTGCTTTTCCGGTTCGACTAGGCTACGATCATGGGGCGCGTTTGACCCTTATCCCAGATAGTCAATCATCTTCAAGACATGCTCGACATAAAGACATCAGCCGATTATCTCGGCAGATCAGGCACTTTCACCAACTTTTCCATGCTCTTTGCAGGTAACCTATATGCAAATAATTGTAGTACCTACATTAAATGTACTAAATTAAATTGAAGACATAAACAGTCTTTATAGTAAGATTCAATTTCAAATATTATAATCAAACTCTATTAATAAAAATGCGTTAAGATGTAAATATTTTCCTGGGCTATACTTGACCGTATATCTTATCATTCTTTGTTATCAGCCAAAACGATGTTCAGAAGAAAAATGTAAAAGATTGTTTATATTATTGTTATAACTGTGAATATAATCTGTTCATTTGATTGACGCTAATATAAATTCTAATGAATGTTACTGAGATCAAAATAACTCTAAACATGACAGTCTAGCTCGTTAGAATAAACATAATTCATGGTCATTACATTTATACAGAATGTCCAACTAGGTGAACCGTTGACTATATACATATTGTTTTTCTATGTTAACCAACAATAAATGAAACATTTTTGCACTACATTAATGATTCAAGTAAAATATATTTATCTTTTAAGTTAATATCAAGATTATTTGTTGTTATTAAATGTTAAAAATACTTTTAGGCATTTCTACATTATAACAATTACTTCAACATTATAACAAAGTCAATACATAATTACATAATACATAATTCAACATTATAACAAATAATTGTACCTCTTTTCATAGGAAAATGGGTCCTTTTTGCTGTGTTTAAGGCAGTCCAATATAATAAACCATTCTTGGTTTTTTAAATGTATTTAACAACCAAGATTGAAACTAACAATACTGTAAAATGATGGATACTCAGCCTCATAAACCCTAAAAATCTACTACTCCTAAAAATCTATTCCTAAAAATCTACTACGGCGGTTACCTATATTAATAATATAGTAATATTCATTTATATCAATGCTCTATATCTGTTACATCTATAATTAATTTGACATTAGGTCATTACAGGAAGTATAAGCTTATTTTTTACTTAAATGAAAGATTCATTCCATCCATGTCAGGATGTTGGTGTGTTTTTATTAGTTGAATGACTTATATTATTAAATGTTATATTTGTTGAATTAGGGTTTTAATGGAGTCAACGTTTGTTGTTTTTAGTATCATTTTTTTTGTGGCACTCAAAGTGAATAAATCTTATTCCCTTAAAATTTAGTACACTTGAACAGCTTGACCATGAATTATTCATCTCATATTACTTGATTAACACAGAACATGACTACAGTGAAATAGATTAGTCTCTAATAGTTAGTCATAGGTGCTTAATTTGAATTAGTGGTTTTCCCTCTACATTTGATCTTGAAAATCGATTTGGAACACCAAATTATGAAGGCAGTTTTGGGGGGAATTTGCGCTACTGGCCTTGGGGTTTGGGGGATAGGCACTTCCGGGATAATCGTATGTAAAGTATTTCAGGAATAGCGAACGTCAGTTATGGAGGACGAATCTTAAATTCTTACAAATTTGAATATTTATGTAGATCATCTTAAAAGATTTAAAGTTTTTACACATAAAATAATAACGGAAGTCATATTTTAGTCGTCACCACTAAAATCTAGACTCGTCGTAGGCATATTAATTAAAAGTAGCTCTAGTAGGCAACAGATGTTAGCAAACTTGTTGTAGAATCTTAACAAGAATCTCGAATACAAAAGTCAATCTGATACTGAGTGTATCTGTGAGGAGACTTATATTTCTGTGATAACCTTATGTTAAAACAGATGACCAATTAATTGGTTATTTGATAAATTTTAAATTCTTATTTAAGTTTTATCCTCACTGAGAGGCCCTCAAAATGCTAGTAAACAAACTTATTTTTTCTCTTAAATTAACTTCTTAATTTAACAAATATCAATTTTGGTATCATAAATATTGCACATTGGTTTAGAAAGTTGGCTATCAGATGATCTATATAGGATATCAGATAATCTTTCTCCTCTTCTTCGATTTAAGAATAGGTAAATTTTTATAATTTCAGTTTAGTTTTTATTGTATTTTTGTTTGATCTTTGATGAGTTGAACAAAAGCTCACTGATTTCTCAATCCTCATTTCTCTCTACACTGACCTAAACAAGATATTATTGGAAATTTTAATACAATATTTACCATAAAATGATTCTGGCCAAATTTATAAAATAGGAATCTGTAGAAGTATTGCAATTAAGAATGAAGGTAATCGAAGAATACTTTTTTTATTAAAGTGGCAATCTGCCTTTATAGTACGTCATCAGTGCCCGTCATTGAAAAACTAGAAACACATGATGATTCCAGATTATGTTGGAGCATAAGACAACAAATAGGATGGGGTCCAATGAGAGCTCTGGATTTTTTGATTCTGAGTTCTCATTGGCTCCCCATCCCCATCCCAATTTTTTCGAATTCTTCATGCTGTCAACACTCTAAAACTCATTTGGCACATACTTTAAATCTTTTAAGATAACCTTCATCATTATCATCATCATTTCTATTTTTAGTTATCAAGAATCCATAATTGGCGTTTGCTACTCCTGAAACACTTATACATATAATCATCCCTTCCATAAATTTTTGATCTATAGAACGAAATGAAGGGTTAAAATATTTTAAGGGTTTAAGAAAAGTAGTTTTATTCTATTTAACACCTCTTATTAAATATTTAAGATGCCTTAAACTCGCTTGGATCAGGTTGATAGAGGATATTAAGGTTAAATCCCAATAATTATTTTTTAATAATTATATGTCCTACATTGATGATCAAAAGAAGAGGAAAAACCACAAAACCAAATTTGTTGGTTAGACGCAATACAAAGCATTGTCATCATCCATGATCAATGAGATATTACGTGGTATTTAAATATTGATAATTTCTTTTAGCTATGATAAATTTCAAATACATAGTACCTACAATTTCGTCTACTATAATGGTTTATCACTAACATAAACATTTTGCATCAATACTAATTTTAGTTTTATTTTAGGTATAGTTATTCTGGTTTGAGTAACTAAATAATAGTTACAAATAGTGAATTAGTTACTGCTTCATTATACTTTAATTATCAAGAATTTTTTTTTCTAAACTCAAAAATTTCTTAACCAAAATGCTTTTACATATCAAGGAGCATTTTTGATCTCGTGAATGTCTGTATGTTTATTTCATTCATTCGTTCGATTAGTCTAGTATAGCAAACAGGAAAAACACACTAATTGGATTTTTTTACTGTCGTTATCATTAACTTAATTTTTTTATTAGCAGTACATTCTTATAAGATGATATTTAATTCTTTAAATTTTATTTCTATGGAAGTCAAATATTAAAAAACACAGTTTAAATTAATCAATTTAGCTTTCCTTCATAAAAATAATTTATATATTTTTTAAAATTATATAGTAGCTTACTAATAAAATAAAATAAAAAAATACCTCATTTAAGTTGCACGTACTGCAAGAAACAAATATCGATTAGTTAAAAACGTAATAAACCAAGCGGTTCGGAAAAAAAGCTATTATTTGTTTTAGTACTTACACAACACAAGAGAACAAAAAAAAGATAAAATACCGTGTGCTACTCAAAGTCATTAAACATGGAAATAGATTAGCGTTCTCATTTATATTATTTGCATGATTATTTGATAGATCAGATTTAACACATTGGTTTGGTACAAACAATAAAGAAAGGCAATTATTTTCCTCTCTGACATGAATTATGTCGCCTATTTATATTTGACTTCTGGTCATAATAGCGTGACTCCGTCTAACCGTCTTCGACACGGAAAGATATTATTAAACACGACCTCCTCCTACAGTTCCTTACATTGCTCCACTTAATATTATAATCCGTTAATTATTATTGTTTATTATTTTCTTCACAGGAATTCTATTGTAAGTTTATGTACTTTTTTTAATGGTCAGTTTAAAGCCGTTTTAATTACGTGTGTAGAATAACAAAAGGGAAGAAAAATGTTAAAACACATAAAATTGTTATTTAATTGATGGTTGAGTGCATTCGAGAATTATTAATTTAAATGAAATAATAAAAATTTGAAACAAGCATAAATGAATTTTATTATAGGAATAAAAGCCTTTATTAATTTTTTTTTACGGTTTCATGGAATTATATGTTATATTTTCATGCACCTATAATATTGTTAACAATAAATTAATAAACTGTGTATTGCGTACACGCACAATAAAAGTCAGTACAAATTAAACTGAGAAATAATCTTACAAATACCATCAAGTTTATATATTTTTTATTCTGCCTTTTTTTACGTCCACATCACTGCAACATTAGGTTATTACAAGGCAGGGGATCTTTACTTATCTACTCGATGTTCTAATATATCAGAGTGTGAATCAAGGCTCACCTTATTTTGTACCATCTCCAGATCTGTCTATAATTGGACTTTTTATAGGTGAATCGAAGGAACTCAGCTACGGTATCCAGCTTTTCATTGTAAAAAATACAAGACTTTTTTTTTTGTTGCAAACATTTTATCATAAATGGTCTCATCACTAAACTTAATTTAAAAATATACTTCTTTAATAAAAGGTAAAAAGTCAGATGAAAGTACATACCTCCTGTAAAGTCAAATGAAAGTGCATACCTCCCGTAAAGTCAGTTGAAAGTACATACCTCCCGTAAAGTCAGATTAAATTACATACCTCCCGTAAAGTCAGATGAAAGTACCTACATACCTCCCGTAAAGTCAGATGAAAGAAAATCCCTGGGTTTATGCACTAGCGCTCTAAACTTTAAGGTATTACTAAGATACTATGTTCTGTTATCAGCGGTCGGATATATTTTCTATACCCTCTATATTATATTCTATATGTCTTTAAAAAATTACATTTACAACTACATATATACATTTTTTGACCATGAATTGACTTTACTTTAACTAAAAAAGCCACATGAGATAGAATCTTTATTATACGGCACTTCTCTAGATTGTTACTCCCCTTATAAAAAAACTAAAGGAGAGTAACAATCTAAAGAACGGTGTATGGAATGTTCTTCTTTAGACTGTTACTTCCCTTATAGAGACAAAGTGTGATATTCCTTTGACCCAAAGTACATTAGACTTATTATACCTTTGTCTTTATAGTTGTTATTCAATGAAAGTCATTAACAATCTAAAAAAAAAACAAAAAACGTAGGGGATTAACAATCTAAAGAAGTAGCTATTATTTACCCTTAATGACCCAGGAGTTAGAAGCTTAAGTGTATGTACGTCAGATATCATTTTGTCTCAACTGCTACGTTGATTTTTTTTTCTGCATTTCGAATTATCTCACTGGCACTAAAGATTATTTTTTTGTTTAAATAGATCAAAGTTTATTTAATAAACCTAGATCTTCTTCATTAGACAGCACATCAGAGATTTTGTGACTCTAAACTTGAGAATGAGAATGATCCCTTAAATGGGGTTCGAAGCATGGGGATTCACAAAATCACTGACACTGTCTCCTCCAAAAGATCTAGATTTTTGGACTCTGGTCACAGAAATCTACGCAATATAAAAAAAGTTTATTTATATGTACTATAAAAAATCTGATGATATGTTTACTTTTGATTTTAGATACGTCTTACAAAGGATCATGGAGCTCCCACACAACTACCCCAACTCAAGGTAAAACTAAACCTTTTTTTTTTTTTTTTTTTTTACTAAACCTTAATAAATTCATAATTTTATTGGTAATAATATAATATAAACTACAGTAGGGTATAGTTTATACATATATCCATCTAAAACAAATTAATCATATAAAGAATAATAAAATGGTTACCTATAGTTGCGATTTGCCTGTCAACGTAATTAAAGTTAAATTAAAATGATCCTTTTCTTACAAGACGACATAAAATTCAAAAAACCGAATATACAAAAGTAATATCGTTTATCTCACGAAGTTGATCAATACGTTTTTGAAAAGTTAGAAACATAAACCTCGCTCCGGCCGGTAAATTAAAATTTGCGTTATTAATTTCGATCAGTAGAGTTATCTTTGGTTTTGAATTTGGTAATTGTTGGTCAGTACCTACACCTACATCCTTTGTTTTCATTTAAAAGATTATTATTAAAAAGGAGATGTCTTATCTGTAAATTGTACGGTCTATGGAGCATATGCCAAGCATGCACATGACCCTAGTCCTGGTTGTGATGTGTCCTACACCCTTCGTAGGGATGTACCAGACACTGATGAGAGCAGATCACCAGCTAATTCCTAAGGGTGGGTCCTAAGGCTTTCACCCTTAAGACCTCCCGACCCTTGCTCCCTACAACCACCCTCTAATGCCCTTTGTATTCCTGGATTAACCTCCCCCTGCAATCGTCACATCATCAATCTTTATTTAATTTCAACTCCCTCTGGCGTGTTAATAAAATGCTTAACAAATCTCTGATTATATAACTGCCAATAAAGACTCCCGAAGAAAAAAGAACCTGTTAGTCTATGGATCCTAGTTTTTCATTTGAATTTAGTACCTAATGCCTATTAATAGTACACATGATTATAGCTTTTCACTGTTGTCGTTTTGAACCTAGTTTAAAATCAAAATATATGATAATCCTTCCTTTTATATTTATTTTGAATTATGTTTTTTATGTCCTTATTATTAACAAATTTAGGTTTTCGTAAGGGGACTGAGGGATCATCAATTTGAAATCCATAGATGTTGTCAAAACTGTTATATGGTTTACGTATCTAAGAATAGACTCTAGATTATTGAGGTGTTTAAATTTGGCTCTAAGAAAAGCTACAACTTTTTCGAAGTCTTTGAACCTCTAGTGCAATACTTCTAACTGATATTGCAAAAGATTATGGGAATGGTATTAATAATTAGAAGGATAAGCCAGTAATCTCAATCTCTATTTTCAGGATATAATAAAGACAAAATATTTTTGTGCATGAAATCTCACATAAAAAGGGTTTCGTTGTTATTGTGACCATGAAAAAAAATAAAAAATAAAAAAATAATTAGTTAGAATACGGGAGGTGATAGGGGCACGCAAAATGTAGATGCTTCTTAGGGTTACGTCGGTAAAGCAATAAAAAAGAAACACTTGTAGTTTTTTCCTTTATCTATCAGTAACTCGGTAAGGTCCCAATAACTTTTAAATCAAAAGAGATTTAAACATGAAGCTTTGCATTATAAATAAATGAAGAAATAAATGATCAGGGCATTTGTTTTTAAGTTAAGAAAAACTTTTTTTTTAAATTCTAGTTTTATGGAATGAATTGTTTAATAATATTATCTTATTATTTAACTTCAACAAGTGCCAAGTGTAATTAAACTTTTTAAAACTTAATTACCCAGGGAGTACCGAATTGCAGTCAGAAAATATTCAATTTATCTGTTAATATTCTATATTCAAGAGTTCCGTTTTTAGTTTGTCGAATTTCAAAATTGAATTTCTTTTTTAATCAAACGTAAAATAATTTTCTGGCAAGCGTCGGAGAAAAAAAAAAATCTCTGAGTCTCACAGTTACTCGCGTTGGAATGAGTGGAGTATGGGTAGTATTGAGTCCCCCGGTCGGAAACGGGGCCCCCAGAATTTCCTGCAGTTCCGCCGGAAAGCCACATGAGATAGAATCTTTATTATACGGCACTTCTTTAGATTGTTACTCCCTGAAACACTTATACATATAATCATCCCTTCCATAAATTTTTGATCTATAGAACGAAATGAAGGGTTAAAATATTTTAAGGGTTTAAGAAAAGTAGTTTTATTCTATTTAACACCTCTTATTAAATATTTAAGATGCCTTAAACTCGCTTGGATCAGGTTGATAGAGGATATTAAGGTTAAATCCCAATAATTATTTTTTAATAATTATATGTCCTACATTGATGATCAAAAGAAGAGGAAAAACCACAAAACCAAATTTGTTGGTTAGACGCAATACAAAGCATTGTCATCATCCATGATCAATGAGATATTACGTGGTATTTAAATATTGATAATTTCTTTTAGCTATGATAAATTTCAAATACATAGTACCTACAATTTCGTCTACTATAATGGTTTATCACTAACATAAACATTTTGCATCAATACTAATTTTAGTTTTATTTTAGGTATAGTTATTCTGGTTTGAGTAACTAAATAATAGTTACAAATAGTGAATTAGTTACTGCTTCATTATACTTTAATTATCAAGAATTTTTTTTTCTAAACTCAAAAATTTCTTAACCAAAATGCTTTTACATATCAAGGAGCATTTTTGATCTCGTGAATGTCTGTATGTTTATTTCATTCATTCGTTCGATTAGTCTAGTATAGCAAACAGGAAAAACACACTAATTGGATTTTTTTACTGTCGTTATCATTAACTTAATTTTTTTATTAGCAGTACATTCTTATAAGATGATATTTAATTCTTTAAATTTTATTTCTATGGAAGTCAAATATTAAAAAACACAGTTTAAATTAATCAATTTAGCTTTCCTTCATAAAAATAATTTATATATTTTTTAAAATTATATAGTAGCTTACTAATAAAATAAAATAAAAAAATACCTCATTTAAGTTGCACGTACTGCAAGAAACAAATATCGATTAGTTAAAAACGTAATAAACCAAGCGGTTCGGAAAAAAAGCTATTATTTGTTTTAGTACTTACACAACACAAGAGAACAAAAAAAAGATAAAATACCGTGTGCTACTCAAAGTCATTAAACATGGAAATAGATTAGCGTTCTCATTTATATTATTTGCATGATTATTTGATAGATCAGATTTAACACATTGGTTTGGTACAAACAATAAAGAAAGGCAATTATTTTCCTCTCTGACATGAATTATGTCGCCTATTTATATTTGACTTCTGGTCATAATAGCGTGACTCCGACTAACCGTCTTCGACACGGAAAGATATTATTAAACACGACCTCCTCCTACAGTTCCTTACATTGCTCCACTTAATATTATAATCCGTTAATTATTATTGTTTATTATTTTCTTCACAGGAATTCTATTGTAAGTTTATGTACTTTTTTTAATGGTCAGTTTAAAGCCGTTTTAATTACGTGTGTAGAATAACAAAAGGGAAGAAAAATGTTAAAACACATAAAATTGTTATTTAATTGATGGTTGAGTGCATTCGAGAATTATTAATTTAAATGAAATAATAAAAATTTGAAACAAGCATAAATGAATTTTATTATAGGAATAAAAGCCTTTATTAATTTTTTTTTACGGTTTCATGGAATTATATGTTATATTTTCATGCACCTATAATATTGTTAACAATAAATTAATAAACTGTGTATTGCGTACACGCACAATAAAAGTCAGTACAAATTAAACTGAGAAATAATCTTACAAATACCATCAAGTTTATATATTTTTNCTGGAAATATAGAGGCCCGTGGTTCGAGTCCCGGCGCTGGAGTCTATTTTTCTCTGTCTGTCTCCCATTGTTAATAATAATTATAATTTAATTAAAATTAAAATTTAAACTTTCCGTAGTATGAATACTACCAAAAGCTTAAAAATAAAATTCTTTATAATAACAAAGTTAAGAAAGTTCTTACTTTGTATCGCTCTGTACAAATAGTCAGGCGTATAAAATTAAGATTTTAATAAGATATTATATGAGTGCTATTTTAAAAAATAAGTTGTGACCAGAAGGTTGAATTTAATAGGTATTATTTTTACATTACCATCACAAACCTAAGACATTACATTACCATTTTACAAACATAAGACCATCGATATTTCCAGCAGTTTACTTTTCTGCTGAGAAATGTTTTTAATTTGCATAGTTTAAAAAAAAGTCTTAAAAATAATCACTATGTTGCCTTTATCTTATTCAGAAGCTCAAAAGCAAAATTGATAAAAATTATAAAATAGTAAAATAAAGTCTTAGTAGCTATTAGTGAGGCACATAGCAACTTCGCATCCACTTTTACAATGTTTTATATATTGTCAAATTTATATAATTTTGCTTCCTTTTTTAAAGCTCTCCAAATTATTTTGATTTTTTAAATTAACGAAAGTGCCAATTTAGTAAAATTGATTGGGCACAGACGGTGAATATTTTTATGTGACCTTAAGCAGGGAGAAGGATCCAGATTTCTTAAAACTCAGATAAGTAATTTCTTAGATATAGGTGATAATAAATAAACTTTGTGGGCATGTGGAAGAAGAAGCAATTGGCGAAAAAATGAATTTTATAAGGGACCAACATTAGACTAATTATGACCTACCACCCAAATTATATTAAAATCAAACGTATCAAATCAGAGTATAGTTTTTAAGATATGTTAGTCGCAAAAATTGAGGACATACCGATTGACAGACAGGCAGACGCGGGTTCAAAAACGTTCCCTGATGTCTTGGAATGAAACAGATTTCATTCACAGATTTTGTGATTTTTGATTTCGAAGACATAATATATGTTCGTTCTTTATAACAATCACATAGCTTCCGTTGCCTTCAGTATGCTCGGAAGCAATAGTGATAGGGAAATTACTAACAGAAAACACAGATTAGGAAAATTACATCAATAACTTCGTTTAACATCCAGTTGTCAAGTGCTTGGTTTTCTCAAATCAACGGCAACGCAAGAAATCATCTTTTGATGCGATTATATTTCCTGATATTCATCGGAGAGGGGTTCCTAATTGTCGGATAAATGCTAGGGGCGTGGCAATTTCCGTTCGTTGCAATAGAATTACTAAGCCTTAGCATTAGGTCATGATAGATATTGTAGCTTTAACTCTAGAGGGGTTCACACTAAGTCTCAACTCGGTGCAAGGGTCTTAACTCTCTCATATCTGGAAGCTTACGCTTAAGCTTGCGTTTTACCCTGTTGGAATAACTTCACAAAGGTTATTATGATTTTTTCTTGAGTCTATACAATGTAGTATGAGTACTTGCATTGCATTAGTTGCATAGTTATCTTAACAAAGTATTTATTAAATAGTAGGTAGAATTATATATGTTAGTTTATTCTGTGCACGAAGTTAGCTAGTGAGAAATATGAAGAAAGCTTAATTGTTTCTCCACTTAGGTACGAAATATGCATAAATAAACTCTACATTGATTATGATTTACTTCGAAAAGCATGTAAGCACTTAATATTTATATTTTATATATATTTTTGAACTTAGAGAAATGATATGGCAATCAAAAGAACTCCTTCAAGCCCCCCGCTCATGATCAATAGTATTGTCAATATACAAAAGTATTGTCAATACTATTGACCGTGTGCCCAATTGTTATAGATATAAAAAAAAGTATTGATGAAAATTTGTTAATGAATTGCATATTGACTATAGTATTTTCAATACTATTATTGTCTTTCATTTTTAAGCTTTTGGTATTATTCATACTACGGAAAGTTTAAATTATAATTATTATTAACAATGGGAGATAGACAGAGAAATCTCGTCCTTTTGAGAAATCACTGAGCTGAAATTCGCTCAACCTTGATGGTTCCTTTGTGAACAAAACCTCGCGTCGCTAGCCCCAGGGGTTTTCGTGATGATACTCGGGCACACCCTCAAAGTTAATTGAGGTATACCGCAAGGGTGATAAGCAAAGTGCTAGGGACACAATTTACACTCTAATCCTCCCACTCTCTGGTTCCAAACTACCTTCCTTCTCTTATAAGCGTGAAGTTGAAGTGATAATGTTATTTTACAAACTCAAGCTTCTTCGTTTTACTTAGGGTTGACTTAACAGCAGTTTTTTTTCAATGATTATTTCATAAGATGCCTTTTGGATTAAGATAGATGTTCATAGAGATTTGAAATTTATTTTAAACTTAAACTTCTTGTAGAGTTGGTAGAGCGCTATACTGGAAATATAGAGCCCCGTGGTTCGAGTCCCGGCGCTGGAGTCTNTAACATCCAGTTGTCAAGTGCTTGGTTTTCTCAAATCAACGGCAACGCAAGAAATCATCTTTTGATGCGATTATATTTCCTGATATTCATCGGAGAGGGGTTCCTAATTGTCGGATAAATGCTAGGGGCGTGGCAATTTCCGTTCGTTGCAATAGAATTACTAAGCCTTAGCATTAGGTCATGATAGATATTGTAGCTTTAACTCTAGAGGGGTTCACACTAAGTCTCAACTCGGTTCAAGGGTCTTAACTCTCTCATATCTGGAAGCTTACGCTTAAGCTTGCGTTTTACCCTGTTGGAATAACTTCACAAAGGTTATTATGATTTTTTCTTGAGTCTATACAATGTAGTATGAGTACTTGCATTGCATTAGTTGAATAGTTATCTTAACATAGTATTTATTAAATAGTAGGTAGAATTATATATGTTAGTTTATTCTGTGCACGAAGTTAGCTAGTGAGAAATATGAAGAAAGCTTAATTGTTTCTCCACTTAGGTACGAAATATGCATAAATAAACTCTACATTGATTATGATTTACTTCGAAAAGCATGTAAGCACTTAATATTTATATTTTATATATATTTTTGAACTTAGAGAAATGATATGGCAATCAAAAGAACTCCTTCAAGCCCCCCGCTCATGATCAATAGTATTGTCAATATACAAAAGTATTGTCAATACTATTGACCGTGTGCCCAATTGTTATAGATATAAAAAAAAGTATTGATGAAAATTTGTTAATGAATTGCATATTGACAATAGTATTTTCAATACTATTATTGTCTTTCATTTTTAAGCTTTTGGTATTATTCATACTACGGAAAGTTTAAATTATAATTATTATTAACAATGGGAGATAGACAGAGAAAATAGACTCCTGCGCCGGGACTCGAACAACGGGCCTCTATATTTCCAGTTTAGCGCTCTTACATTACATTATTATTCTTCAGTGTAGCTTAGTTGGTAAGAGCGCTAAACTGGAAATATAGAGCCCCGTGGTTCGAGTCCCGGCGCTAAAGTCTATTTTTCTCTGTCTATATCCCATTGTTAATAATAATTATAATTTGATTTAAATTAAAATATTATTGACATTAATATTAATCGTGTGCGGGGGGCTATGTTATTTATAACAATTGATGTTAATATCTCCAGTATAACCCTTTTCAGTGGTGTATTAGAACTAAAGAGAAACAAATTAACTGAATTCAATTTACTGGTACATACATAAATTAAGCTAAAAAATACACATATATTATAAACTACTGATGATTAGAATACATTCTTCTTCTTGCTTAGGTTGATAACTAAACCTATTGTTAGAAAACATAGTAGCATTCAACATAAAAATGATTTTACTTTAACGTTTTGCATAAATAAATCTAACTATTTTCAAAACATCTCATTATCTCATTTTGACTACATACGAGTACATTCTCGAATTAAGTATTCTTTTTTTTAAAATAAAAAAACCGTCCAGAAACTAAAAAAATATTTTACCCTTATTGTTATTCCAATCTCTGACAAAAGCCCATGAAAAGGGGAATGTTAAGAGACAAAAAAATGAGGACAAGCAACCTAAAATAATATCCCAGGGCAGAGGGTGAACTGAAGACAATAGGAAGGAGAATGTGTGAAAATTTTTTTGGGTAGTATTGCTTTAAAAAAGTCTGTGTGTGTTACTTGAGTGTGTTTTCTACGTGTTGTATGTTGAATTATGTGTATATATAGAGGCGAGATATAACTTTACTAAGCGCGTGGATGTAGAGTTATAAGTGGCTGTAGATATTAAGAGAGTGTTAGGAAAAGGGGAAACCTGAAAGCTTATCAGAATTTGTTAATTTCCTGACTTCTTTATGTGTGAAAGGGTCTAGGGTAGAAGTGACGCGTGGCAACGTCAATCAGACTAGCAGTCGACTGTGAACATGAACTCGCCTTCTCTTGCTCTCTACACACTTAATACAGTTTTTTCTTTTCCTTTCTTTTTAAACAATACTTCGTGGACCCTCGTGTTTTAAGCCTTGGAAGGGGCATAAATGTAGAAGAAAAATCGTGTTTTAAACTCTTTAGACTCAACTTAAAGACAAGCTTTGACTAATAGCGTGAAAATCAAAAGTTGTTTTACTCTATTCTAAATGTGAATGATAAAAAAAAAGTATATCTGAAACATAAGGTAGTTTATAACAACATCTTATCTTAAAGCGTATTGAAAGAACATGAAAACTAGGTTTACAAGGAAATGAAAATGAAACATTAAAAATTAATTAAGAACATTCTCAAAAATTATCAAAGTATTCAAAAATAGTCTGCTATAATTAGTGTGCACAGCTTCGTACTTAAACTTAATTATGCTTTTAAGTTATGCTTTTACAACCCATTATTGCCTAATTTATTTAATTGTTTCCCTCTTTTGGTTTCCGAGTTTACCTCTAAGGTAACGGAAACCATGTGATCGTGAAGAGTGAACATTTTTTTCATGACCCCTATTTCCATAATTCCAAGATAGAAATCTGTTCCAGACATCAGGAAACATTTTTGGTCCCCTTGCTGACTGACTGTCTGTCGCTCAATTTTTACGAACCAACATGTTTTAATAACTATTCGTCCAATTTTAATGAAATTGGGTGAAGGGTCACAATTTGTACATTATAGGTCCCTTATAAGTTTTTACACTTTGCACCCATTGGCTTACATGTGCACAAATATAAATTAATTTACACCAATTTTTTAAAAGTACTCTTCTGATTTTTAAGAAATTTGGGTGGTTTGTCAAAAGTAACCCACAGATACAGCCTCAGATAAATATTGCTAAATAGAAGGAGAAATACGAAAAAAAAAAAAAAAAAAAAAAAAAAAAAAAAAAAAAAAAAAAAAAAAAAA
>KZ651078.1:927716-973119 GCA_001010745.2 Gerris buenoi | reverse complement strand
ATCAAAATCGGTCAAGAATTACTCAAGTTATCGTCGCACGTTTCATGATTCACGGACACACAGACCGACAGACAGACAGACAGACACGGAACCAAAAATGTTCCCTGATGTCTGAAACGGATTTCTGTCTTGGAATTTTTAAAATCGGAGGCATAAAACTTTTTTGTTCTTAAAAGTGAACAAAGTAGTATTGCTTCCGAGCTTACCTTCGGTAAGCTCGGAAGCAATACTATTTCCTTGGTCTAAGCCAAGTTTCCAGAAATCCTTTGCTTAATTATAAGGAGATTTTGATCGTAAGACACATCTTATTAATTCGGGGTTTCACGAATAGGCGATTCCACGCAACTTTTAAACCACAAATAAGCGAAGCTGTGTTTTATGACTGACGTATAAGGTAAACAAATATTCAACCACGCATAAGCAAAGCTGTCGCTTACTATGATCGGCTTGATTGTACTAAATATACTTCACATTGCTCATATCTGCCAAACTTATAAAATGTGTTTTACGATTACAGCAATTAATATAATTCATACATGAAGGTTATCTGTTTTGTTTTAGGAAAATATTTAACTAAATAACTGTCTGTTCATTGTAAAGATTTCATACAAAATATTTTTATGATAACACGAAAAATTATTCTTTATGGATGGATTATTTGTTGTTCCTATAGTAAGGATTAATATCCTTGTCTAAATAATTTTTTTTTAAAGTTAAATAATACTATAGGTTACTTTTATTCACACTTTACTTTATAGAGGTTTTTTCATCCAATTTGTAAAACTAAGGGAAGCAGAAGGCTTATTGTTCTGGTAAAGTGAAGCTGAAATGTAAACGTTATAAGGTGACAGGGGAGCCAATATACGCGTAGCCCGCGGGGTAGAAGGTTTTAGTGCACACACATGTATCCCACCCTACCTGTTTACACTTGTCACCAGTGCCTCTGTACACAAGGCTTAGAAACTACCGGGCACTGGCAGGCCCTGTAATGCTCAACTCTTTCACTCATTTCCTTTATTACTTCATCTAGAGTTGTGTCTAGTCAGTCAGCTAAGTCAGCTTGTTCTCATGTTATATATTATATAAAAATAAAAAAATATTACTACAAATTGTTACTAAAGATCGATGGAAATCGATTCTGAAAAACGATTTAAAAAAAAAAAAAAAAAAAAAAAAGTGTCTCCAAATTTCTCCAGCCAAAATGATTTTGACAAATTTGTGAATGCCATATATTGACTACTACTTGTCATTATTTTAGAAATTTAGATAATATGCATAAGTTAGCCCACAGTTAGTTACATATAAACTGCAATCCTTTACGTATATTTGTACGTCTTGCACATGCGCACATATCTTTTTGTAATACAGTTTAAAAACTATTTCAATATACTTAGGTATACTCGTGCAATAATTTATCAATGGATGTACGCGAGAAGGCTATGTGCCACATTACTTGGTGGAGTTTTTTTTTTAGTGTGTGCTTAGTCAATACCTTTATATTCGTTTTAGCAAAAATATCAATATCTTAATAACTTGTACAAAATATTCTAACTAGGACTTCATCATAACTTCTATACTCTGAGTAATGTTGTATATTGGTATACTTATTAAATCTTGCCTGATCAAACCTGAGGTGTATCCAAGGTTTCTTAGCCTTTTATTAAATATTTTTACTACGTGTACCTAAACATTCAAACTAAAACATGTATTTAAAATGAATAGCCAAAAGTAGAAACAATATAGTCTAGTAAAAACAATAGACCAACGACCGTGCTTTTTTATCGTGTAGTTAGGTGCAACTTTTCGTCCACTTATTAATTTATTTTGCTCTCTATAATTTGAATGCTTTGCTAAAACTAATTAAAATAGGTACTTTTGAATATCGTTTTGACACTGACATGTACAAGGTATATTTGAAATATTATTACAGTAAAAGTGCACACACATAACAATGCCCCAAATCTCTTTTGGATCATAAACAGGAACTCACTTAACTTTACTACACGTCTTTTTTATATGAACATCATCAATCATGCTGTAAACAAGATAGATATATATATTGAGGAAAACGTCCCCGTCCCCTATTTGAAGGTATAGAGTTACAACCGAGGCATAAATATAAGGGTGGTTACTAGAAGCTGTCGGAGCGTGTCCACGAAGGGCTACATAACACATATCTCTTCAATGTATCTTTTTGCAAGTTCTAGCTTAGGATTTATTTCTTCTTGGTGTGCTTCACGGGTGGAAGAGCAGTTACCCTCTTGTATTCCGTGATAGTAGTTCACCCTCTACAAGATATTCCTTTCAGATACACTCCGCCTTCTCAATCTTCTTCAAGCCTACCCTTAAACATACATTGCTATTCTTTATCTTTAATTCAACTGAAATCCCTTTGTATAACTGTTATTTATGAAAAGTAACGTAGAAGAAGAGGGGTCACCAAGATTAGATGGACTGATGAGGTGAAGAACGACTTAGTGGCAATGGGTATGAGAGTTTGGCGTTCCAGGACTCACAACGAAATTATTAGAAAGACGTTGAACAGCAGGCCAAAACTCACCCGGGCTGTAGTAAAGAGCTACATAAAAGCAGAAGAAAAATATACCATGATGAAAATAACATTGCTATATTGTAAAAGTAAGGATTGTTATGTAAATGTCTTGATAGTGCATAAATAATTTTTATTAAATCAAGTTTTCTACAAACATCATAATTATTTTGGTATATTGTTGTAATTTAAACTTTACAAAACTATAGACATTTGATTTAACTATAGTTACCTTCCTGTTTTTGCGTTATTTCACAGTTTGCATCAAAATCCACTTATACCGATTTTTTTTTTTGTTCAAAACGTGTCCACATTAACTATCGTCTAACATTACTTTTCCTTCCTGCTTCAGCTTAAACAGGTGTCACATAGAGCAATTATTTCTAAAATATGCATATTTTATTGTATGAGAAATTTCTGCATTTGGATGATATTAAGAGAAAGTGGTGGTCTTGTTTTGCATTCGCAATAATGCGTGACCTGGTTTCGTGTGGTAGAATGTTAATATCGACCAGCCACATTGCAGTTGGCAGCTGTTAAGCAAACATGCTACTTAAAATTCTTTTAAATGCAGTACTCTCGAATACAAGAAATAACTTTAAAAGAAAAAGACCATAGTCAAATTCCTAAACCTTGTTTTTTTACATTATATAAAATGTGTTTTATGTTTAATACCATCTACCACGCTAGCTGTCTAATGTTATTTTAGTAACATACCTTTCGACACATAATCCAATACCAACGTGACCTTAATAATTTTTTTTTTTTTTTTTTTTTTTTTTTTTAGGTTATGTTCATTTAAGGATTTGCTTAAACCATGGTTGAATACGTAAAGCATATACGCTAAAATGATTTTCATGATTTCTTACCCAACACGCAATCTCAATAAAAGAGAAGTAAAATGCAACTTAAAATAATAATAATTATAACGGAGTAAATAATTCTGTTACCTTGAAAAAAGGGCCCAGTTACAGACCCCCTCCAAAAAAGTCAGCCTATTAAAGGAGCGATATCTAAACTAAATTGTGGCCATTTTTTTTTTTTCTTTAATCCATAACACTTGGCCAGTTTCTGAATAAGGCATAAAACAGACTTGTCCTATTATGTGTAGATAACACATAACTTCTTTAATTGGCTGACTTTTTTGGGAGGGAAAATAGAACTTTTTTCTATTCATTTGAGTTCTCTCCTTATTCCCACCACTCACGTAACTTTTATGTGAGTACACATAATTACCTACTAATGTTATGCCCCATTCAGAAACAGGCCAAGTGTTGCTCATGAAAGTAGGAGTGAAGTAAGGTTATGGACTAAAGAAAGAGAAGGTTTGGCACGAATTTAGATATCACTAATTTGATAGTCTCTCATTTTTGGGAGGGGGACTGGAACTTGACCCTTATTTCTAACGGTTAGGTTTTTGTTTAGAATATCATTCCATTTTGCTGGCTTCATCTTCGTAGGATTTTTTATTGAATAGCAATATTTTAACACATTAAATTTTTGAAATAATTACTCAAGTCAAATATTAGTGTTATTACTTATATCATACTTTTCTTCAACCTAATATACTTCTATGTGGAAATTTCATTAAAATTAGATTTTATATAACCAAATTATTGATAAAGGATCATTTTGACGAATAATTTCTAAGTTCGCCACATTATTTTTGTCCTTTATTTTTTTAGTATCTCTATAAAATAAGATCGCTTTGGAAAATACATGACTTTTTCAGTATAAACAATGTTTGTTCTCTTCTGAAAAAGTACTTTTTTGACAAGATTAGCTCTTTTTAGCCATTGCTAGTTGAAGTGTAGAATATAACTACAGTGTGTTCTGATTGTTAGTTAACCTTTGTAGTGTGATTGAGGGGTGCGTAATAGGGCGTGTAGAAATCGACTACGGATCCCGCATATCAATCTGTTATCCACTCTTCTGTGCTCCTCCTACAGAATATCAAATACCTATCTATATCACCCTGTAAAGAAACCAAAAGGTTCTTTATAATTTATTTCTGATTCTTTTATCATTTAAATCCAGGTATTTAAATATTACATGATTAAAATCGTTTTATGGTTAATCTCCCAAATGTTCTTAATCATATGTTTTTTTAATAATTTGTTATACCTTTTGAGAAATTTTTACCGATGAAAAACAATATAACTAAAGCGGTTTACAAATTTTTAACAATTATTACGAGTACCTGTAGTAAATAGTTCGTCCACAATTCGAAACAATATTGTGATTTTTTAGTATTGTTTCTAATAGTGATTCAAACATAGTCACATTCCAAAAGAATGGGTATCAAAACGAATGGAGTTTAAAACGAAGTATGAACGGAGAACGACGGATCGTATCGGATTAAATCTGCTCCACTATAAATAAGTAATGGAAATCGAGATATCAACTTATTTTACTCTTCTCTACTTTTCAAGTTTTTCTTTTTCTTCTTTTTAAACTGCAGAAACGTTGTTAAACAAAAGTTAATACTATAAAGAACCTGTAAAAAACTTTAATAATTTGTAAATAAAATGTAAAAATTCACGGACATATTATGTTACAAGAAACATGGTTTCACTTGAGACGTCACCGTTATGAAACATCGAAAACAAATATTTTGATCACCTGTGTTTTTTGTTGCATGAACGTGAATCGTTTTGAAAACGAATTGGATCCGAAACGCTATCTAAACGACATGTGAAAGTAGTATATGTTTCAGAGTGGCATAAGGGCTGCAGATCGGGGCTGAAAAGGATATTATTAATTATTATAGGATATTATTTCCTATGAACAACTTGCATCAAAATTACTAATAGTTAAGATTTTTATTCTTCATTTCTCCTAGTCAAGCTTTCATAATATATTATTATGAGCGATGGAAATATTAGTCGATCTTTATTTAGACAAAAAGACTTGTCGACACTTTTAATAAAAACTGACAAAAGTTTAAGTCTTTATTAAGAAGTTTACGAGAAAGAAAATTATAAAATGTAAAATGAAGAAGAAATAAAACTCATTAATCAGATTAAATGCTCCGTCACTAATAAACCGATTTGAAACGCTTGAAAAAGAAGCGCAACAAAACAAAGTCGAGAACAAAGCTGATGTAAATGAGAAAAAAACAACAGCGGAGCCTTTCTCTTGATTTGATAGCAGAACAAGTCTAACCCACCCCTCATTGTAATATTTTTATAATTATTTATTCATAATTATCTTTCCATAATCAAGAAAAGTAGGGGTAGGGACAATGAAAACTTCTAGCCTATAGAGAAAAAAAGAAGAATAAGAAATATTTTTTTTGGGTGTATTATTTTTTATTTTGAAAAGATATTTTAGAATATGAAAGTGACATTTTAAATTAATTAATTGTTCTCTTTTTCATTAATATTTTTTGGATCTACAAGTTATTTATACAATGATACTACTTAATTATTCATTTTTTTGCAAATTGGTATTTTTACTATACTCATTACATTTACTTATAGAGAAAAGTATTAAAGGAATATGTTTGTTTGAGAGGTATAAAGCACCTTCAATAATCCATAGTAAATAATTTAATGAATAAATATGAAAAAAAAGTAACATTAAATTCTCAAAACACTTATTTTTGTATATTATAAAGCCAGATGGTGTTTGCACCTCACCTATTAATCTTTTGCAAACAAGTATCGCGAACCTAGTTCTTGGTTTGTCAGATGATGTTTTCTGCTATCCAGTTTAAAGCAATTGCCCAGGTGAGCGAAGCCAAAGTCCTCCTTTTCACAGAGGGGTACTATACAGAGGGGTACTGAATTTTCAAGCCTGCACAGATAATACGGGAGATTAGCGTTGCTTCGGCTGGTGCTAAATGAATGGGACTAGGCAGATTACATGAAATGTTTCCTCCTCCAGTAAATTTAATAATTGTTTTCCATATTATTTTTTGGTGCAGTTCCTTTCAACATTCTTATCATTTATATAATCGAGTATTGTCCCGACGACGGCGACGACTCACCTTTAAATGAATTATAACGTTAAAAATTGATGAGCTATAAGCTGGGCACTTCAGCTCTTCAGCACTTCAGCCGAAAACGCTTCCACTACGCCATTCCTGTGTAATGAATGTCCATGCATAAAACTTATTATAACTAGCTCTTTTTTTTAACCATATTTATTCTGCCCGTTGCCACGGGCTTAACGGCTAGTATATTTATAATATGCCTGACCATTAAGTTTGACAATTTTAAGAGACAGGATAGAAAAGACTACTTCACGAATCAGTCCTACTTATCAAGATTGTCACACCTCATTTCTTAGTTTGTCTTTGATTAAATACTTAAAAATTTAAATTGATGTTTTGTTGATATATTAAACAAATCACTTTATCTGCAAGCAAACCGGATTTAATGAAAACTATCAACATTGAATCTTAAAGTAGAGACAAAAGGGGAAGAAAAAAGAACTTGGTTACCACAAAGCTAAGGAACAGCTAATTAACTTGACATTCTCTGTGACGCATAATAAATTGGTTAAAATCTTCCAATGTGTCTCTATTGTATTATGTTAAGTATGAAAAATTATTAAAAACGTTGATAATGACCTTAAAAGAGGGTCGAAATGTCTCTTAATGAAGAATTAAGTGTTTTTATACAACTACCACACCTTAATCATCCATCAACTTATTATTTAAGAATCAGTTAAGTATGAACTAAATTTGCTTAATTTTTATAATCTTATAATATTATTGTTTCATTTGTTTCAGACCCTTATCAAATGTTTAGTGCTACAAGCAGTCGTCTAGCGAGTTCAGGTATTTTTAAAATTTATATCCATAACCTAATTTTACATTATACAATTATATTCTTCTATCAAATCGATAAAATTATTGAATGAATAATTTTATATGAAGAAAAGTTTTGGGACTTAAAATTTTAGTTAATTCTTAAACCGTTTAGCACCTTGCTAATCTAGATCAGGTAAAGTAGACCAGGGCCCTTCAATGTTGTTTGAAGAGCGTAAGAGGTTTCGAAAGAAAAATTTAACTCTTTAGGGTTAAGCGATTCTAAACCCTTTAGATCCCTTAGCTTAGATCAATAAAGCCATATTTCTCCTCTATATGAAGCATTTAACATAAAGTAAAGCAGACAAAATGCAGCAATCAAATGTTTCAAATACAGAAAATTATTAAAAGCTTCTTTGGATATTGATTTAAAGTCATTAGGTGTAGTTATTTATTTTAATCTTCTATAGTTCAAATAACCTGGACTTCAATGATCATACTCAATAACCAACCAATTAAAATAACCGTAAATAATTTTACTTCAAATCGTTGTAAAAATAAATGTTATTTCCAATTTTAAAATAAGTATTTAGATTATGGTATATAACAGTTATTGCAAGTAAAACACAAAGGAATGATATCAATGCGATCATAATTCAAGGCTAGTATTACTAGAGGCAGTAACATGCGTTACATCTATTAGATCAATTTTGATTAGTGGTGTGTAATATGCGTTACACCGTACAATCATGATTGTGGATTATTTCACAAATGATATATCAGCTTAAAATAAACATCAATCAAATAGATTTAGAAAGCATCTATTTGAGATTCTAAACGGATCATTAATCATGATTTTATTGATCCAACGATGAATCAAAGCTTGCTTGAACTAGTGTAATACTAAGGGTAAGTGTATTGAATAAACGACATTTAAACTAAGCAATTAAAATAATGGTTATTTTCTGTATCACTATTTATGAAAGAAAATAGCAAATGTAATTTTGTTTTATACATACTCTGTTAATTCTATGAACTATTTTAATTCTAAAAAGACTTTTAAACTAAATTAGCCATACTAATTGAAAAGTAATAGAAATAATTGCAAGATAAAAATAACTTTTTATATACTACGTTTTTAAATTTTCTGTCATAAACCATAAATTTGAAAGCTGCCAAAATTAATATTGTAAATATGGGATATGCCAAAACAAATAATATAACTTGCTGATTTTTTCCGAACTAACTTTCTATGCAGGATAATTTGCTGAACACGAATTAAACTTTGCTGAAAGATAGATAAAATTATTATAATAATGCATTGTCATCGTGTTCTGAGCTATTCTAAAAGTTTCAAATGTCTAGCTACTCGGGATGTTAGTTAAGAATCGATTGCAAGATTTGTACTGGACAAAAAAACAAACAAACAAGAAAGCAAGCTAATAAAAACGTAGTAAAATACTCACTTAAGCTCTGATTTCTCTTTTAAAGTAAAACTGAGGATTTTTTCAGCTGTTTAAAAAGAAAATAATAATAATAAACAAAATATAGCACAAAAACTAATATTTCAATATGAGTAAACACCGGTTTAACTATAGTTTAATCGCTATTAGATAACTTCAAATGACAAACTATTTGAATTGAATAAAATAGATTTAATTATATTGAAATAATAAAAATGATAGGATTTTCACTTTGAGATTTGATTTAAGACACTGTTCTCCTGTATAGGAATAAAATACCCAAGTCGTGTGGATTGAGCCTTTTAAATGGCATATCCTACAATATGAAGTGATAAATGACATGAATTCGGTGGGTCGCTGCAATTAGTAGTATAAAACCCTTACGTCCGTAATTGGCAAATTGCGTTAGCTAATCTACGTAATACTCGTAACCAAATACTTTTTTCCACAAAACAATAGCTCTGATTTTGGTTGACTTAAAGGTCTATTTATGTTAGAACGGGTCGGGCACGGGCCGGGGGCGTGAGCTATCCGAGTAGAGTGTATGCTATACCCCGGGCCACGTATGTGGATAGTTGGGATAAATTATCTTACCTATGGGGAAAGGGGAAAATGAGATTGAAAAGCCTTTAGAGCTCCAGAAAGTTGACGTGTCTCACTCGTGCTCTTGTTTAGCTTTCGACGGAGATGGAGCGTGAACATGGCGTGTCCGACAAACCACCGTCCGTCACCAGAGTACTATAAACGCTCCCATGTTAAATATATTTGGCAAGTCATGAGGCCCCAATACAATATCAAACATTTTGCGCATACCTGATTTCGGGCAAATTTAGGCCATACACGTCAAACATCATGTTTGTGCAAACATCAAATAGCCCCACACTCGGTCAAAATGTTTGCGCAAACATTTTGACCATGTATGGAGGCCTTTATCCGGGTCCCGTACAAGACCGTACTGTGCACGGAAAAGTCCAACAAAAATAGACCTTTTATATTTTATTTAACAAGTAATATTGTCGCTTGACATAAAGCTTTGAAAAAGAATTGTATATTATTTATATCACATTAATTTCATAATTTTAAGAATATAAATGTTGTGAAAAAGAAAATAAATTATATTTGATGCAATATGAGAGTAATCAACGTTCGTTAAAATAGCTTTGGTGAATAAATATATTATTTCCTTTCTGTTATATTCATTATTCTCTCATTAACTTGAATTTTAATAACCGAAAATGATTCATGAATGTATCTTTGTCTTATTATAGCGTCGTTGAAGAAACTGATTAAAAAATAAAATTAGTTTTATCTACCGAGATTATAACTTAGGCACTTATGTTCACTTGGTTACCGAATCCAAATTAGTTTTTGTTTTTTTCTTATTTTTAATAAAATTAAACTTCCTCATTTAACAATTTAAACTTATGTAGAATTCACAATTTGTGTTAATTTATGTAGAATCTAAATATAAAAAAATTGTATACTTAAGATTAGTTTACAAATAAAAATTAGTACCTATTCGTAAATGTGTTATTGCATAAGGATTCGTTCAGAAGTGACTGGTTGAAATAAAATATTAAAAAAAAAAATATATAAATGTTACAAAACATGTGAAATATACAGAAAAAGAAGCAATTCCATCGCATTGTATCCTTTTCATTGAGTCAGAAGGGGAATTGATCCGACTCTAATGATTTTTGGCTTGGGTAGCTGACTATTTACTTTAAGCATATGCACCCTCGTGCAGAGGTTAAGTATTAAATGGGTGGGTGAGGTAGTTGAAGTTGATTCTATCAATATACCACCGGCTCTGGTTCTGAATATCAAGTTACAGCTGTATGCAAATCACTTTGCTTTACTAACAGCCTACCTTCCACAGGCTAATTAGTTTCGACTAACACCATGCTTCTTTACCGTTTCCTATACCTGTTCACAATACAATACCATTTCTGATACTACGATTATTTATAAAATAGAAATGTAATATTTTGTTCCATGCATACAATTGAATAATAGTGTAACATATCGTAATTTTAAGGCGAATTTTATTTTATATAAAAAAGTTTAACTTCTTAAATGTGCAATAGACATGAACATAATAATCTTTAAAAAAAAATAAAAATAAAAAATACATAAAAAAATCAAAAAAAATCACGTTCTTAATAAACAGTTGTCCACAACCGTAATTAAATAAATTCTTTATATATCAATAAATAACAATAAATCTTGCTCATTTTTATACAAACTATGTAATATTTATTTTAACATTACTCTGCAAATATTTGAAAGTTATTTTTATCTTCTTAATTTAGCGACTATTTAAACCAAGTCGTTATAAAATCTATCCGATAATAGTGGAATTTATTTTATAATTACTCCAAAAATTGTAACGAAATTTCATTTTTACTGATAAACCCCAACCAAGAACAGATGGCACTGGGGGGGAATGAAAACTCAGCTTAATTTGAAATATGAACTCCTGAGTATTGCCGAAGTATGTAGAGTTTGGTGCTAATATTTTATACTAGCCGTTATGCCCGTGACAACGGGCAGAATAAAATAAGGTCAAAAATCATATTAAAATATTTAAGTAGATATTTACTGTTTAAATAGAAAGTTTTATGCTCGTAACATCAGTGCAAGGTGGTGGTGGCTCAGTGGTAGAGTACCCGCCTCATGTGCTGAAAGTTACAGGTTCAATCCCAGCTTATGGCGCATCAATTTTTAACGTTATAAATCATTTAGAGGTGAGTCGTCACCGTTGCCGTTGCTTTCGCCCGTTGTCGGGACACTACTCGATTTATAAAAGATAACAATTAATCAAAATAAAACATAATGCATGAACGAATAAATAGATAAAACAAATTGTAGCAATAGCTAATTTCTAGTGTTTTTTTTTTGTAAGTATATTTTATTAAAAACTGAACAATATGACACGAAAGCAACCACACTAATGCACTCCTGAGATTGCCATGAGATCTTGATCGTGGTTTAGCAAGTATGCATATTATTTGTCTTGTTCTTGTAAACCCATTTCATAAATCATAACATTTATGTTAAGAACCTTTTCTTACCATAAATGTTTTGGTTTTTTCCTGGCATATTTCACTTCCATTGATTAATATTAATTTTGTGATCTAAATATTGTATTATTTCTAACGCAGTTTCCTTTTTATAACATGGCAGCCAAGTGAAATGGGCATTAGTCAATATTAAAGTCTTTATCATTGAAATTCTTTGTTCCGTTTACAAATGTATATAAAATGATCATTTAAATAAAATATTTTTACACATTAGAGATTTAATGAAAAGTTAATTATTGATTTATTTTTTTATTTGTATTTTAGGTTCAGGTCAAATACAGCTTTGGCAGTTTCTTCTAGAGTTGCTCAGCGATTCATCTAACGCCAATTGTATAACGTGGGAAGGAACCAACGGTGAATTTAAACTCACTGATCCTGATGAAGTGGCCAGGCGATGGGGAGAAAGAAAGTCTAAACCTAACATGAATTATGACAAACTCTCAAGAGCACTGAGGTATGATATATCAGAAGATTGCATGCTTATTATTGCACTTAAGAAATCATATTTTTATATGAAATGCAGTAAAAACCTGAAGCATGCTCCATGCTAATAACTCATAATTTAACAGGATAATGTCGAGAATGTATTGCCAGTTTTTTCCCAAAATATAGTCATTGTCTGGTAACATTAATCGATACTAGAACCTAATTCGTACAAGTATTCAATTGAACAGAAAAATTCAAACTTTCTCCTCATGTTGAGGCTAAATATCATAATTTATGTAAATGTTTCTGTGGTGTGATTTTAATATGTATGTATTTAATAGACTGGACACTATTTGTCCCTAGATGAGGAATGTGCGATATATTGTCTTATGACAAATGATTTTTTATTGAATGAGTCAGAATTTTAAAAACTACTAGGTTTGTTGTTATTTATTTTTAAACCTTACATATTATAATGGTCATTGTATCAACAATTATTTTTATTTCACTGAGAGCTAATGAAGCAACCCCTCACATAACACCATAAGCAAGGTTATAAAAAAACATAAAAATGATTGTAAAAGAGTACTGAAACCCTATTTTTTCAGCAAAACCTTTTATAGTACATTTAAAGTTCTTAAGAAAAAAGTGTGGACGCGAGATCACTATACTTAAAAACGTATTTATTATACTAAAATTTTTCCTGAGGTCGAAATAATTATCTTAAAAGAAAATCATAAATTAACCCTTCCAACATCTCATAATCTTGCTAATTCAAAATTAATTTGGAAACTATCTCAAAATATAATATACAATCCATTGTTTTTATCATGCTTGAAATGAGACTTCAATCTATATATTATACAGCAAATATATTGCAGTTAAAATCTATATAAACCAGAAAAACTGTAGTACAATATTATATAAGCAAGACATGTGAATTTGGTGGACATACCTTCGTTGTCATTCAATTTTAAAAACCAAGTCTCCCTCCTTATTGAAACTTTGTACAACTGCTTCACTACTTTGTAACAGCCATATGAAACAGGTTGGTTGCTAAAAGGGGCGTTACATATTAACCAATTGATTGTTGAATCAGACAAAGAAATTACTTTTGTTACTCAACATAAGGGAGGATGGTCCGATTTACTAATGGGAGGTACTAACTATGAAGGGTTAACGTTTCCAATTGTCACATACCATTGGATTAGTAATTGATTGACGTTACCTCCCCATTACGAACTGGGTATGCAAATCTGTCTATAAACAGAACATAGTTCGAGTCCGAGTAGTATTAATCTTTGATAAATACATCACATTCATATCCTTGTTCTCACAAGCTTTGACAGCTTTCTTTCTAGTTATGAAAACATTAAAAATGTTAATATTTTTTAATTGTGTAATTTTTAATCAATCCCAATGGCAAAGCGACCGATGGAGGACTAAAATGCAATAGATTTGAAAACAACAATTATTTATGATTTTGGTTATACATTAAACTCATTATATTGTGGAAGAAATAGTGACAACTTAAGACCCTAACTGTCAGCATAAAAATATTATAATGCTAATGCCGTATAATATTCCAGGAGATGTCTTCTGATAAAGATATCTCATTTGTTTTTTTAAAAACAATCTTATTTTCAATTAAAACTTCATTTAGATCGACCAAACTTGAGCCATATCATTCCATTTACCGATGATGGTTTGTAAATGCGACAACTTTTATGAATTCAAATCTAAACAAATAGATGCAATCCTACCACAAATTGATTATTTGCATATGAAGTTACTTTTTTCTTTCCAATATAGAAAGATCTTTTATATCATGAATGTTGACTTTTAAGATTCCCAAATATCTAGCAACAATTTATTAAAGCTAGTAAAAGAAACACGTTTGGACTAAATTAACTTACTTTTGATAAACTTACTTTTGATAACTTGACTTTTTGATTTTATGATTTAATAAATATCTTTTTTATCTTCTCTTTATTTCGTTTGTCAAATCCGGATATGAGAGAATCAACAGTTTACAGAGATTTCAATTTAAAACAAATTCAGATGTGTCAGAGGGAGGGGAACCTGGTGTGAGGTAGGGACGGGAATTAGGGTGTTCTGATTGGGAACTAATGACAGTGAAGGCTCCCCCGAGGGCTTGGAGGGTGTAGGGCCGCTGCTAATCATCGCACAGTGGAGAAATCCCTCTCTTGATTCTGAATCACCCCACGGACCCTTCCTATCTTTTAAACAAAGACATTCTACACTTTCTGACGAGGTTCCGTCCCTTCAAACCAGTATGAAGCTAAGGTGTTTGCACTTTTAAATGGATTGACCTGACCCCTTGTCACTAAACCTAACTTACCTTTCACTCAGTGCGTGATGGTCAGTCTTGAAATTGACACCGGTTCTTTTGAGATGGTATATAAATGTTTGTTCTGGCCACCCATCAATTAAGGACTAATGGATGTATGACTTGTGATTAAAGGGATATATGAAGTAAGGATCACTATTTATCTAATCTCTAATTAATGTGAGTACACGGTTACAATAATTATTTCATCCAATCATCTAATGTCGTTTGGCTATTTTCATAAAAAAAAAACAAGCAGAAGAAATGAAAATGGATTGGTTATATCCTGAGACAAACTCAGAACCACGACAAGCTTTGAAATTGAACCCACAAGGCAGTTAATCGAGGAATACCAAAACAGACTTGTAAAAGATCTATAGAAAAGGAAATTAAAATAATTGGAAAATCGTTGGGTAAGATTAAGAGGGAAGCAGCCAAGTTATGAAACCCTATAGTCTTCTACAGTAAAAAAACATCAGACAGCATGAAAGTTATTTTCATAAATATACTAGTAGAATTGTTGAACCTGTGCGTTTATCTCAATAGACATATATATAATTTCTTGTTTTAGATACTACTACGATAAAAACATAATGACGAAGGTCCATGGGAAAAGATATGCGTATAAATTTGACTTCCAAGGCTTGGCGGCAGCGACACAGCCGGCAGCAGACCCAGCTGCATATAAGTACCAATCAGACTTATTTATGTCCAGTTACCATCACTCAGCTGCAAAACTCAACTTCATGAGTCCACATCCTATACCCTCCTCTTCAGGTATGTTTAGATTATTTTTATTTATAGTATATTTAGAACTATTTTATTTATATATACATATATACATATATATATNTCATTTTCTTTCTTACACTTTTATATTTAGAGGAATCGCGTTTATTAGACCCCCGTAGGATATATGTATATATATATTTACATATTCTTAACCTTAACACAGGACAAGTTGTAAAGAAATCTATTTGTTTACCGATATAGGTTCAAATTATTATAGTAATACTTCATTTTAAACTTCTTTAAATAATAAGTCGAGGAATATTACTGATAAGAAGTTTATCTTTCCAACGGGGACATAAAATTTAATTTTTTATAAAAGCAAATCTATATCTATGAGAAAAATGTTATAAGTAAATAGACGATGATAACTAAAGCATTTTAGGTGCTCACATAATCTTCAAAGGTTCTCTGCAGTTTTTTGGTAATGAAGAAGGGGAATTAGACGTTTTTGGCTAGTTTAATCTAAACATCCATGTAATCTTAAAGAATTTTACCTTCTATTTTACCTTTTTTTGTTTACATTGCTGCATCTCCATGTTAAGGCCCTCCGCACACGGAGCAACTCAAAACAAACTGGGTTTGCTTTCTGTCAACTCAAAAATGACTGGAGTTTCTAGTTGAGTTTGATTTGAGTTGCTCCGTGTGCGGAGGGCCTAACTATTAACATACACTGTTGAAATTGAGTGGTCACTTCCTTAAAGTTGCAAAACAACCAAGTTTGTTCTTCGAATGATCTCAAAGACATTTTGTGAAACGTATTCATAATAAAATAAGAGGAGAGATCAGTTATTATTATCCAAATAAAAGCAAATTTTTAATATAGGATGGTTTTAATTATTCACCATGAATTGTATTTAGCATCACTATAACTGATATAGTTTGTTCAATAACCCTTTGTGTTGTAAAGAGTGGTATATTAAACTGGCATAACCTACGGAAAGTTAGTTAAAATCAAATTGTGAATTTAGATCTAATAAGTCAGTTGTAATAATGGTCCAATGATTGTTGAGGTAGGGTTACTTAGGGTTAATAAGTATTTTAAATTTCAGTAAAATACTTATTTTCTTCAATTAATTCCCTTAAAATCAAAGCGTACCTTTTATTGAAATTTGAATCAAATACAGCAAGTAAAAATAATTTAAATAAATAAATTGAAAAAAGTTTGCATTAAAAATATTGTTTATAAAACAAAAAAAAGAAGAAAAAAACATTTAGATGGAGAATAGACGAGTAATTATCTTTTTTCGGTTCTTAAGAGGTTAAAAGAAATCTTTGAGGCGACGCGAGAAAAGGATTCCTAAAGGTGATAGGGCGGCAAGCAATTTGAAGAGCCGGAGGCGGTAGCCAGGGATCAAAGGACAACGGGGGCGGTAGAGCAGGCTAATTTCCTGGACGGAGGCGGTAAGGCATCACAGAGCATTAGCCTGGGGGCGCCTCGCGACCAAAACGTCAGCCCCACCAGCACGAGGCTAATAGGTAAATCCACAGCACGGCGCTTTGTCTACTTGGGCGGCAAATTCAACAGAACCCTCTACAAGCCACAAAGGTGATCCAACCGACCGGAAAAACAACAAGCTCCCTTCAACACTTTGCTCTTTCAACTCTCGCGAAACTTTTTATTGTGTTTAACTTGGCTTCAACAACTGCATGCAACCGTATCATTGTAAACTTAAAAAAAAAAACATCAAAGTGCTACCCTGTTTCATTTTCTTTCTTACACTTTTATATTTAGAGGAATCGCGTTTATTAGACCCCCGTAGGCGTCGCTTAAAACAAGTGTATTCTAGCTGCCAACAAAACTCCAAAAAAAAAAAAAAAAAAAACAAAAAAAAAAAAAAAAAAAATAACAAACACCAAACAAATAACAAACACCACGGAAAAAGATTTGAATGAGTGACTAACGATTTGAACATCAGCACTCCATTTGACTTTTATCTATGAAATTGGTTTTGCAAACTTATTAAAAATAGTCATTAAACTTTTGTGCTATAACATATAAAAATACACTGCCAATTAGTGTGGCACATAGCTTCCTCGCATCCTGTCATGTACTTTATTGTTATATTAACATTAACGTTGTATTACTTTATTGTTATATTGTTTATTGTGTAAGAACAATTAACTGTTTTTAGCGATCTTTAACACTTCATAGGGTGTCGCTTGTTCGTCTCATTGAACAGATATAAGGTTTGCTTTTTTCCCGACCAAAAATTCCAATTTTAAATTTAATTTTTTCCAATTTTTGCGTAATCACGATTACGCGAGCGTTGCGCGTGAACGCTTGAACGGATAACGTTGTCCTACGAACTCGACCTGAGCATTGGTAAAATGAACGTGTCTACCAAATTTCATCAAAATCGGTCGTCATTTACTCAAGTTATCGTCGCACGTTTCATGATTCGCGGACACACACAGCGACAGACAGACACGGAACTAAAAATGTTCCCTGATATCTGAAATCGGAAACTTAGAATTTTTAAAATCGGAGGCATAAAAATCTTTTATTATCAAAAGTGAACACAATGCTTCCGTTACCTTCGGTAAGCTCGGAAGCAATAATTTCAAGAACCAAAGTAAACGAAATAAATACTAAGTAACGAAAACAAGTAAAACGAGCCAAGTAAAAGATAAAATCTATATCGAATAATAATATTTAAAACACTTGAATTCTAAACCCTAAATTCAAAACAGCCAACAAAATTATCATTATTTCTTTGCTTGTCCAAAATAGTACCTATTACTTATATGTAGATAGATTTGAATTATTTTATTAATTCACGATCCAACTAAATTTCTTAAAAAAAAAATAGTAGCTTTCTTAAACCTTTCGAAAGATATTCTGTAAATCCTGAAAAAACAACAGTAGTTAGAATTTTACTGCGGCCTTTAATATAAAAGTTTATACTCATCAATATAAATCCATCTTAATCAATAACCAGCGTTCTTTCCACTTATTCCATTTAATATTTTTTCTCCAGCAATAATGTGCTTAATCCGTTGATTCTAATCTAAATCTATTCAATCAATTTATATTAAATGGAGCTCAGATATATTTGCTGTATTATAGTTTAATAATAATTTGGCAATATTTACTCTTTAACATTTATTAATTTGTAAAATACCTAAAATATTTTTTTTTTTAAATTGATTTTTGTTACTAATAAAATTTCTTTTTTAGTGTCTAACCCTTTTAGGTAGGTGTTTATAGTTCTGACAGCTCTGCATAGCTAAAGTATTCGTGCCTGTAAACTTGATCGTAAATTCTTAAAACCCCTGTCTTTTATTTTCCAATTCCATCCAATTCCACCATTTACAGCTTGCCACCTTCTTTATAAGTTGTTACTAAAACAATATTCCTTTGAAAAATATGGTAAATCAGATAGTGTTTTTATGAATTTTTGTAAACACATTACAGAAGGAAATTGCATAATCGTATATCTAACATGTTTTTGTAAATTACACCGATTATCATGGGTGTAATTTACAAAAACTCAACATTGCAAAAACCTTTAAAATTTTATAACTCATCATCATTCCAAACTTTGATTAAAAATACAATAATTATAATTTATTTGTTCTTTTAAACTTACAGTCTTGGTAAGTTTAAAAAACTTATGGAAAAGCCCATCATTCATCGATATTTACAACCAACACTTAGCATTCCATAAAACAGTAGGATGTTCGTTCCTACAACCATTTCATTGCTTTAATAAGTTTAGTTCAATAACTCATCTTCGAAATCGCTGCAGCAATAATCCTCAAGGAATTACTAACACCCTTAGGCTGCGGCCACACCGATGCTACCTCGCTTGGAGCCTAGTGGCTTGGCGAGCCGCCAGGCCACTAGGCGCCTGGATTGATAGCGGCCACACCGGGCTGAGTGGCAGAGCATCGATGCAAGGATAGTAGTTGAATTATGGGATACGAAAAGAAATAAGATATGAATACGTATGAGTGAAAGGAAAAACACTAGGCGAGTCGCCATGTAGAACAGAATGGGCTGTTCGTCTAGCGACTCGCCTAGTAACCAAGCGCGCGGTGTGGCCGGTCTCGTATGTTTCAATAGGTTGGTTCACATGGATTAGTCGCCTGGCGACTCACCAAGCCGCTAGGCGCCTAGCGAGGTAGCTCCGGTGTGGCCGTAGCCTTAAGAATAACTAACACTGCTCTTCATTAGTTTAATTCATGTGCCTCAAAGTCTGGGTCAAGAAAATTAATTGTAGCGAGCGTAGCGAACTTCCTACTTTCAACAAACTATGCTCCTGGTTGTCTGTGTGTCTCAAACGTACGACTATAACTTGAGAAAGAGATGACCCATTTTGATGAAATTTGGTTCTAATGTTCATTTTACCAATGCTCAGGACGAGGTCATTGGACAACGTTCTCTGCCCAAGATATCGAAAGCTCGCGTAAACGTGTGCTTCAAAATTAAAATTGGAATTTTAGGACGGGAAAAAATTCTAACTTTATCTATTCGACGAGACAAACATTTTTATAAATATATATATATTTTTTTTAGTAAAACTAACAGTGACACCGCTATGAATTAATAATGATCGTTAAAACTATTAAAGTGGGCCTTAACATTTAATGTAGAGAAAACAACGTTTTTATCGATATCTTATTCTAACGAACGATTTTAATAAAACTTCATAAACATCTTGTGAAGCACAATTGAAACAGGTGAAAATTTCAACGCGATACATGCAGAAGTTTTTGTGTATAGCGAAGTGATACATTTATAATAATAGTTTATAAGCTACTGCGGATGGTTAAGATTCTTATAGTCTTGTAGTGTATATAGGTTTGTTTAGGAAGTAAAGCTTTGTACCGAGTACCCCCACTCTAACCTCTTCATCAACTATGACTATCTACTATGACTATCTTCAACTATGACTATTTTCAACTATGAACACTACATTAGTACATTTCAATATTCAGTATTTTATTGCAATTTGCTATACGCTCGCTTTAATGATAGAACCACGCGATGCCTATTTATGTTGAGTACAATCTTTGGTAGTTATAAAAATTTCTACACAAGTTTCAGTATAAAATAAGTTACTTTTTGACTATTATTTTCTCATGACTATCTGGCAAATTAAGTATAGTTAGATGAGCAACATAAGTTGGATCTAAATCTTAGCACAATTTTCTAAATCAGTTCCTTCACCTAATTATAAAGTTAACAAAGAAAGTTTTACGCAGCGATGTAATTATTTGCATTAGTAATTCTACTTTACGAATTTCTAATAAGTTTAATCCGAGTGAAATAGAACTCCTCCATTTATTATCTAATGCTATCCACTACTTTCTAGGAATTATTAAGATAATATGTATGCAGTCACAAATTATTAAATAATATGATAAAAATTCATCATTTAAGAAGGTTAGATGTTCTTGTAAACATATCTTTTAATGTAAAAGATGCATCTACAATTCAATTTTTAAGTTTTGTTATTCGCACCTAACCTCGATTTGAAGGATAAAAATTACATTTTTTTTATAAACATTGCATTACTGGGTTTACTGATAGTAAAACTAATGTGATCTCTACGATTGATCGATTAATGCCTTATCCTTTTCTGCTTATGTTTCTCGAGGAAGGATCAAAATCGTCGAGGAAACAATGAAAAGAACAATCTAAAAGGATCTTTGGCTTTACCCTTGTACCGAGGGATCTCTCCCCTTGCTTACTCCCAGAGTGTAATGTATATAATAGAGGGGATTTGTACAAACACAAAGACACTAATGAAGACTCCCTTAAGCTCCCTGCTACCAGGAGCTAATGAATTGCCCAGAGCATCTCGTTTACACCCACACATAACCGACAATATCAAGTTTCATTCGGACTTACTTCACTTGCTCCCAAATGTGGAATTTACTACAACCATACATGCTAGTAGTTCATTGGCCACAACTCTATTGCATTTTTGTAAGGTTTGGGTCAGCAATATTGCAAATATAACATTTATTTTTCTTCTAATTTCTGCACGGAAACATGTTTAAAAATTAATGTGAAAAAGATGTGCGAAGTTCATTTGTTGTTGTAACAAAAATTGTGTTTCTAAATACACACAAAGAAAATGAATAATATAATAATTACTCAAATTAAAAATTATGAAACCCCGAAAAGTTTTAAAATTCAAATGAAGAAGTAACGTTAAGTTTCACTTTTGCCGTGATTGAAAAAAAAATAACTTTACACCATTATTTTTAGCGTCTTAAGTAAATTGAAACAAAGAAGAATACAAACAAGAAATCTTAGAAAGATGTATGGAATAGTTATAAACTAATTTCTCAGTTTTAAGTGGGAATGTTTGGTTATCTAGAGGTTTACGTTACCAGAATAATATTCTATAGATTGTCCCTTAAATGAGGTCAAAATGTATATGTCAAAGTTATAATTATATTATTCCTTCTGAGCTTACCAAAGCACGGAAGCATTGTGATCGTTCTGGAGAATAACATTTTGGTATCTCAATTTTAAAAAATATTTCGACCAAAATACGTATCAGACATTAGGGAACATTGTGTCGGTCTGTCTACAGTTTTTTGAACATCCATAATTTTTAAACCTTAATTTTAAATTTAAGTTTTCAAAATCAGGCTAAACATGGCTCTATATTAATTTTATCCTTCTTGAAGGCCCCCATACACGATCAAACTTTTTGAGCAAACCTGATGTCGGGCAAATTTAGGCCATACACGTCAAACAACATATTTGAGCAAAAATCAAACAGCCCCATACACGGTCAAAATGTTTGCGCAAACATTTTGACCGTGTATGGGGGCCTTTACACATTGCTTCCTTCGGCGTCAAATGTATTATTAATACTTACATTTAGAAATCTATCTAATTACACTTATTTGATACTCATGAAATCATCCAACCTCTAATAAGACGTTTCACGCCACACTAATTGGCAGACGTTTTGAATACTTTTTTTGTGAGTAAAATAAAAATAGAAGTCTATTTACATAAGAAAATCTGTTCATTCTCTCAACTGATGATGACAATCTCTGGCTGTATAATATAGAATAATCTAAACTAAAAGAAGTTTGATTTATATGCAGAGGACACTTGTTGCACAGGTAGACATTTGTTTGACAAATGTAGAGACAAAATATTTCAGGGTGCATTGCATAATTGTTGATTCAAAACATTCCACTAAAAAATATTTTAAAAATAAGGATGTACCTATATTTTTTTTCATAGTTTCCTACGAAGTAAGTTTGCGTTTCACTTTATTGACTATTGACACCACTCTAGGCTTAAAATAGTGTCTTGAAACGTAAGATGGAAATGAATTTGAACATTGCTCCTCGAAGGATAAGAGGTCATGTCTCTTCCAATACATTAATTTTGTAGCACCTAAAAATTGGAAGGATTTATGCTCACTTTATAATTTGTACTGAATAGGCTTTTTGATAAACATAATTTTTACTTAGCTTTAAATAATTGTAATACCCTGAATTATTTATAGACTAGCCGTTAAGCCCGTGGCAACGGGCAGAATAAATATGGTTGAAAAAAAAGAGCTGAGAGATAATTATGTAGTTATAACTATAAAAATATTTAAATAAATATTTACTGTTTAAATAGTAAGTTTTATGCTAATAGATTCATTACAGTGGGATGGCTCAGTGGTAGAGTTATCGCATCATGTGCTGGAGGACACTGGTTCAAATCCAGCTTATATCTCATCAATTTTTAACGTTATAAATCATTTAGAGGTTATTCGCCGTCGCCGCACCCGTCGTCGGGACACTCCTCGTTATTATATTAAAGATTACTATTTCTATTTTATCGTGATTTCAATTTATCGTTAATAAAATTAAATCAAGTTTATCGTTAATGCAAGATTTTCATCCTTATTTCTTTTCATCGTGTCCTGTGAAATAAATATTTCACTTTATTGCAAAGAAAGGAAGGCTCGGGAGCGGTGTTAAAATGGTTTGTAGGAAATCTGTGTCTATCCAACTAGAATCCCCTCTATGTGAGGTATAGAAAAGACCCATCTACACTGCATTAACTTGCACTATCCTCTTCTCTTTGCCAGTTTTACTTGTCTTGATGTCGAAGCATTCACCCTCTGGCCTTCCCCTACACATCGTAGAAGAGTCGAGAGAATTATTGCTGTATTTATTGCTTCTTTGTATTGTTCGCTTCGGGTCTCCACTAACGACTGGAAAATATTGGGTCCTCCTTGCCTTGTCTCTACTCCAAAGCTCTTTCAATAGAACTCTTCTCAATTATACATTTAGGCCTTTGTATTGGGGAACTCTAAGACTCCCTGTGAGTCCCTTCTCCCCGATTTGATTTCCCGCAGTCCCTTACTAAGTATTAAGGATTATTAAGTGCCTATTGTCATGTTTTTCGGGGTTTAAACACGGTCATAAATCGGTAAAACATTTATTACACCTATTTCTGCTTTTACTACAATTCTGCTTACATTATTAATCTCTACACTCTATACATAGCCACTCACACACTTTATTATTTTATCCCTTATCTAATAATAGTAAGGGATCGAATATTTCAACCTTTAATCAAAGTCAATATATTACAAAAAGAAAATTTTCTCTATTTAAAAAATTTAATCGTCTCATTTAAAAAATTTAATCGTCTCATTTAAAATATAAAAATGTCTGCAATTTGTGTGGCACTTAGCTTACTGACTACCTATTAGAGATGCTCATGAGCCGATCGCTCATGAGAAAAAATGAGCGGATCGCTGATCAAAAGAACTAGCTCTTGCAAGAGAGTAAACGCTCTTAAAGAAATAGTGGTAGCTCTTCCAGTTTACAGCTAATGAGAGAAAAGGCGATAAAGATAGAGGTAGAGGTATAGAACCTGTCGCACCGTGGGGTCTGATTTGAACCTGTGTGTCATGAGAGGTACAGGGTAATGACTCATTACCCTGTACCTCTCGTGACACAGTTTAAGCGTCGCGTCTTACTCATTACTAATGAGTAAGACCCGACGCGACGCTTAAACTCGCTGATTACCATAGCTCACTATTCACCACACCATACTCGCTTCGGCTGTAAATTGTACAGTAGTATAATGTGTGAAGTGGCTGGTATTCTCCACCACGAGGCAAGTAAAATTGGCCTAAAATGAGGCCCAATTGCTAGATTTGAACAAGTGGGTTGTCCTACCCGTCTAGAACTATTAATAGGACTAGGACCTACTCCTACCACCTTCGTTAACCTCGAAAGGAACAATTGTGGTTATAATTTTTATGGGTATGGATGTGTAAAAATACCCAGCAAAATAAGCAAATAAATAAATAAGAATATGCTTTACCATACATACTATCCCGCATAACCTTATTGCATGTAGTAGTAACGAACCACATAACACACTGACTAAACCTGAGTCGTGAATGCAATTAAGGCAATTTCATAGCATCATATGAAATGAAAGGCACTTTATGTTACGGCGTGGTTTAGTCAACACCTCTTACAATTAAATTATGTTATGTTAATTATGGCAAATTTATTAACTTTTTAGTTACAAAAGTTTCGTTACTGCGCCCGTTTATGTTTCTATTAAGTCTAGACTATTCCCATAAATATAAGAATTTAAATTCGTAAGTAGATATTAGATGTCCCTATTTATTAAATTCTTATTTTTAAGTAGGTCAATTAGGGTATGAATGTAGCAAGAGTTAACAACTCATTGTGGGTAGAAGTTGGCTATATTTCGTCCCCCTCCGGTACATAATCATGCCTAAAACATCATTACATATAGTTAACAACTTTTTAAAATAAGATTTGATAAAAAATGAACACTTAATTTTTATAAACCATTGAAAATAAAAATAAAAATAATAAAATTTTCAATGGTTTATAAAAGTTAAGTGTTCATTTTTTATCAAATCTTATTTTAAAAAGTTGTTAACTATATGTAATGATGTTTTAGGCATGATTATGTCCCGGAGGGGGACGAAATATAGCCAACTTCTACCCACAATGAGTTGTTAACTGTTGCTACATTCATACCCTAATTGACCTACTTAAAAATAAGAATAAGAATTTAAAATATTACTATCGATGGCTATTTTAGATTCGTAGTATGAAATTCATTAACATGTAATGCTGTTTATTATTATTGTTGGGAAAACTAAGACTCCCTTCTCCCCGATTCGATCAGCATATTGCAATTCTATTATAGTAATAATCAATTATTATAGTAATAATCGATAACTAATTTGAATTCATAATGTACAATTAATGTGGAGCATTTTAAATTAACGTTCTCTATATAATTAGTAATTACATTTATAAATAAATGAGTTTGAAAACTATTGCTCTTGAAACAGTTTCGACTTAAACCGTGTATCAACTTTGACTTTGGGCACTCGATTTAAGTTTCTCAGCCATTCACTATTTGACTTCTCTCTGCCTTTGTTCACACTTCTTGTTATAGTTCGACAAATTAAGAAATTTATTTATTTAAAAGAAATGAAAGTTTGTACAATTGTATTCATCTGTTTCTGTGAGAGGAAACTTAATTTTTTAGCCTCATCCAATACTTTATACTGATATATAATATGATATCATAACAACCAGCATCGCTAAATAAATGGGTTGCTGCTTATGTGAAATGTTGAATAATTGGTTGTGTATGCCGTATGCCAATGTAAATTCTATTTTGCTGATCAGCGAGACACTAACCCCGTGGCATTTGGCAGGCTTAGGCCCTACAACACGGGCTGTTGCCCCATAGAGTTAGTTTTCATTATAAGAACTTTACTTGACTTTTACAAAAATATCTATGGCTGTCTTAATATAGAAGTAGATGAGAATTAATTACACTACTGCTGCTAGAGCTGCTGCTACTGCTACTGCTAGTACTGCTAGAGCTGCTGCTACTCATAAAAGGGAGAGTTTTTTAAATATAGTTTTTTAAACATAGTTGGGAAAGTCAAATGTTCAACTAATAAAAAGGATTTTTAATCATTAAAATATTATTTCCAGCATTAAAGAGGTTTCTCTTTGTGGTTTAGAAGTGAATCTAACAAAATATTCAGTCTAAAGTGTTTCATACTTATCGCTAGTCTTGCCAAGTTGGGAATGGTTGGTGTCAGTTGTTGATGCAGTAACATTGTGAAGTCCGATATCAAGGCAAGTGGGTTCTCCAAGTGACGGGTCCCAGCCACTAACCTGTTCAAACATGACAAATGCAAATGTTTCCCCTTTTAGCATAGAGTAGAAAGCATTAAAGCTCGTGGCAAGTTAGCACAGCGGACCTACCCTCTGCAAACCTTTAGCATATAGGGTTGCCACTTGCAAACACTTGAACCACTTACCACACTTATTACTTTTCCCCTCTCTCTTATTTAACTCGGCACTCCCTCGACCCTCAACTTTAAGTAAGAGGAAAAAATCCACCGGTCCTTTAACTTCCCCAAACCAGTATTCAACTCCTTTTTTTAAAACTAACGTTTATTTCTAAAGTTTTTTTTTATCCACCAAACATATTTGACCTAATCTGTACAGGGGGTTTAAACATTCGAAATATTTTGTTTCTTCCCTCGTTATAGAATCCTTCGTTTTTCTGTCTTCGTTCGTAATAGAAGAGACAATATTTTATTGGCATTTAATTTTTAATAAGGTGTACATAGTACATAGAAACCTGATGAAATGTGCAGTATTTTTTCTACTTTATCCGCTATTCTCACTAAAATTAATATAAATAGTTTAAATAGAAATAATATTGTTGTTCTTGGTAACTGTCACACACAGTCTATCCTGCATAGCATACCAATGCTAATGAGTATTTAAAGTTATCGCATCAAGCCACCCTTAGCAAATCGAAACTCTTTTAAAAGTATATTATTATTACACTTACCATATAAAAATGTAAAATATAAAATGATTTAAGGAACTAAGTTTATTTAAGGAAATTAAATTACATTTAAGTTACTATTATCCTTTTAATATTAAATAATAAAATACTGTCAACATTCGTTAAATAGGCAAGAAAAAAACGTTTTAGTATGAATCCTCTGAAAGATTTGTCCTTTATGTAAAAAATTTGTACTATATTATATTATTTTTTCTTCAATTTTGAAATTTTATCAGCATGCAATGAAAGTAGATTATAGAATCTGTGAAGCAATTACCGCAGAGAGTAATTGCGGGGGCGGGATTAAATAAATAATTATTAAATAAACATTTCAAAGATAAAGAGCTTGAGGAATCATAATAAAGTAGGATATTAAGTCAATAATTATGGCTCCGGTAAACACAAATATTTTTTTTTGTTACTTATGCCAATAAAGAATTTGTTAAAAAAAAAAAAAAAAAAAAAAAGTCAATAAACGTTAGTTTTGAAAAAGAAGTTGAATCCTGAACTGGGTATGTTGAAGAACCGGTGGTTTATTTCCTCTTACTTAGAGTTGAGGGTCGATATGAGGTAGTCTTGAAATAGTGAAAATAGTTTTATAAACATTTAAAGCTGTTGTAATAATTAATAACATCATTTACGTGGAAAGTAATTTTATTTCAAATATTTATATATTTAATTCAAATAGTTCTTATAATTTGGTTATCAATTTCCAATTATACTACTGAAACTGTTCAATAAAGTACTGCCTTTATTTATATGCTCTCCATAAAGAATGAGAATTCAGTTTCTAACATCCATTCAACTAAAAGGAAGCAAATATTTATCGAGTGGAATTGAAGGTGGCTCGTTTGTTGGAAAACATATATTAAGGCCAGCGGTCATATTTGATTTTCTTATTACTTCCTGCTGCAGATCTGAACATTCTATTTGTTCTTCAGTTTACTTTCTGTTGGACGTTCTTAAATGAAGGACTTTTTTGAGTTCCCTTTTTTTCTATTTTTTATTTCTTTCATCTCAGAAGGATGGTGAGAGTAAAACAAAAAAAAAAAAAATTGTGTGTTTGGTCAGCAAGAGAAGCGAGTTTAAAGACTTGTGTCAACAAGGCATCAGTCGATAACCCAATATCTGTCAGAGAAGATTCACTGGGGCGGACTAGAAGGGCGAGGGCTTGACTTTACGTCACCTAAAGATCTCTCCGTTTATAAAGGGCCCAATCTGTCCGCAGTAAAGAGTCAAACGGATTTTCCTCCCCCCTCCTCTGTTCCTCGCCTTGAAAAACGGTCCGTTTTCCATATAAATGGAGAATTTCCCGAGAGCGGATTGGAAAGGCTGATTGTTTTTCCTCTAAATGCTCTCAGAAGCCCTTTGGATCGAGACCGAAACTCGATTAGGAGGTCTCCGGGAATTGAAGTCCCGCTTTCACTGCTAAACAAGGAAACTCCCAATCTCCAATCATTCAATAACTGACTCCTTGGGCGTTTAGCTTCGTCTCCGGGCCCTTCTTCCGACCAATTCTTCTTCCTATCATAGTCCTCTAATTGACTTTTCTTCAATATTCTTCTTATAACTGTCATCTCAAACACTATTTACCCAAGAGGAACAGATTTGTTTCACCGAAAGAAACTACTCACAAATCTATAGATGTTGTTTATAAAACTTAATTGCCCACTTGTAATTTTATCTATCTCTTCCACTTATTATTCGTTCTAGAAGACTTATTATTGTAAAAGGATTGAAATTTTAATGCAACAATAATCGGACTTCTTCATGATTAAAGGGATCAAAAGTCTTAATTAATTAAGAACTCAACTTTTCTATTTTTCTTCGTTGTTACTTATAGAAAGAAAGCCGCACAGCTTCCTATGAATACCTATACAAATAATAAGTTATTCAATGGTGTTCAAGTTTCAAGGATTTTTTCATGTGACTTATATTCTGTGAGAAAAATATGTTTCCCAACCCAAAACCTTAAATATTATTATCTTAAAAACGGATTGGGCTAGGCATCTCGGTGTAGATTCATTGCGTTTGGTCAAACAATAAAGCCCATGAAGGTACTTGTTTTGTTTTACGTCATTATAATTAATGGTTCTAAACATTTAAATGTGATCATCTTGATATGGATGGACCAATTTTGCTGGTTAACAAACTCGTCCTAGTTGTTAAATTGCCTGCCAACCCTTTGTGTGATCTGAAAGCTCATACTTGGCCAATTTGTGTTATTTTTGTACTAAACGTCCATTTTTCTTGTTACAGGAAGCATTTTCCAATCGGCTGGATCATATTGGAGTAATCCATCAGCGAATCTGTACTCGAACATAGGTCATGGAATGGGGCACCCAGGTGCTTTAGGGACCTACCCTCACTACGCATGACGTCCGGATCCCCAGCCAACCCCCAGGTACATCCTACCAGATTTACAAGATGATTAGCCCCAACAGGCCTCATCTTCGCAGTTTCTCGAAAACTAACTCGAATTCTGCCCCATGTGAAACAATCAGTAAGTGACAGTTCGTTCATTTTTTTTTTTTTTTCATATAGTGGACTAATCTGTACAAGTAATATTTTTTCATTAAATCTAATATTGAATGTTTAATTTTGGTGCCGGATTTTAGTAATTTTGGTTGACAATTTACTAGTATTTCAATGGCGATAAAATACATTTATATAATTTTTGACTATTTAATTATTTCTTTTGTTCTATTTGAATTCTTTAATTATTCATTAAAATAATTTAATTGTCACTAATTACAAACATCGTAACATTATTATCAAAGAATTCGACATAACTCTTAAACAGCTAATTGAATTTGATAATCTCTATCTACAAATCCACTTGCTATTGTTAAATTATTTCAAAGAAAATGTTACCTTCTAATATAAAAAAAAAAAAAAAAAATATTCTTGTCTCCCGTAGTTATTGATAATTGTAATTTGAATTATTTAAAATTTAATCTTTCGGTAGTAAGAAAACTACCAAAAAACTCAAAAATTGAAATACAAATATTCTTGTAAATGGTTATTTTTTTTTATCATTAGGAGAAATGTATCACTGGTGAAAAAAGAAACCTTAATCAATAAAATTACTACATTTAAATTGTTCTGAAGTAAAATTTATTTAAATTTAAATTTTACGCAACATTGAAAATGGTAACAAAAGTTTGTATCCGTAATTAAGTTTAAAAAAGTGAAATAAACAATTATGAAGTTTATTTATTAAAAAGTAAAAAACATAAATTCTTAATTTAAATTATCAATGTATTTTTAGAGTTCATAGTCGAGCCACAAATTGCACTTAAAGAAGTCTTTTTAAGGCTAAATACACGATCAATAAAATTGCGAGAGTTCATGACAGGGTTCGTGTTAACAAAAATGAGATCAATCTCAGACACTTCAAAAATGTTCCAGAACTTTTGTCTGAGGTAAAGTCCTCATTAGGTGTAAAGAGTCAGTATTTTTCTCTCTGAGAGAAGGGTTTAGTTTCCAGACGTGTCCGAAATATTTGCCTATACTAAAGGTTGACCAAGTTCAGTCTGGTGATAATTATTTGATTTTTGATAAATTACAGCTCTCAAAGACAATTAATCAAAATGTGTAAAAAACAAAATAGTATTAAAGAATTTCTTGTGAGTATATTTTTGGTGTCTATTTTACTAAAAACAGACTATACAAAACACGAAAACAACAACTCTAGTTCATACCGTGTAATAAAATAATAATTATTATTTTATTACAAATTCCGTGTAAACACTTGTAAAATATACTCTGAGAGAATAAACATCACTTCCCCCGCAATAACTTGAGCGAGATATTGCCTCAATGTAACTAGATAGGCAAGATGGTTTCCCAATAAGTGCAGCAATTTTATTGCTTATGTATTTCAGCTTTTAGCATCTATTTATATGAAATTTATAAACAGGTACAAAAATAAATCAATAACTTGGTTTTCCGGTGAAATCGGTGTCACGAAGGGGTTGAAGTACGATGTTTCGCTTCCACTGCTGGAAGCATCTTCAGAGGTGAGCTCATTGTGATATTGACACGAAACAAACACATCATGATTTGAGTCAACATCACGATGCACCACACCCCTGAAGATGCTTCCAGTAGTGGAAGCGAAACGTCGGACTTCCACCACCTTCATAACGTGGATTTCACCGGAAAACAAAGTTATTGATTACGAGTCATTCAATAACAAGTAGTATCTTAAACAGCAATTTTTGTGCTATATATGGCTTTATTAACATCTGATTATATATTATGAAAAATATATATTAAATAATTTATACCACTAACTACCACTATAAGAACTTTCCTATATTAAATTATTGTTTGCTTTTATCTATTCAATACTAATTTACTTATTTGTTTGATTATTCAGATAATAATTGATTAATTATTATGTTACTGACAATAATAATACTTGTACTAAATGTCAATGAACTTGTCAATCAATTAACGTCCTCTATTGAACGAACATTTAAACCAAACGGTATACATATATGAATCAACACTTATTACACAATAATAAGTAATAAAGTGTATTAATGAAATAGTGATAATTTCTATTTAAGTATTAATCATATTTTAGATTGAGAATTAAAAAAGAAACAAAATACTAGTAATAACAGAAAAGAAAAAAAAACTTATTGTTATTGTATATATTGTGATTGTATTTACTCCAAGTACTATATAAATGTACTTAATATATAAACATATAATATTGTATATCCTAGTCATTAGTATATTGTTCTTGTATATAAAATATTTTATGTATGAGGACAATCGTAAGTGTTAACAATTATTTTTGCTGAATTAAATATTGTGATTCATGGACATGATTGTGTGTTCATGGTGAATGTGCAATAAGATGTAAATAGTTCATGCTAAAACATATTGTATCGTAATTAATAAAATAATATTAGTTTTAATAAATTAAATAAAAAACATATATGATATTAGTGTAGATATTATTTAATCGGATAATCAATAAAAAAAATAACTAAAGTTATAAGTTAAGAATTTTGACTCAAGTCGAATTATTTATTAAATTTTACTTTCTTTATGTATTTATTTGTTTCTTGTTACTTTATCGAAGTTCTTTTTTTTATATGTATTCGAAGCCAAATATATATATATATATATTTTTTTTTACAGATTATTATTAACGATAATGTTTTAAAAATAAAGTTTAACAACTCAGTGCCATATTATCCTTATGGGAAATATTGAATTTTAAGTTCATTTAATAATTATACAATTTATTTAATTATAATTTGCCTACTGAAGTAAATTGGTTTTTTTAACTATTTTATTTATTAAAAAAAAGGTTATACTTATTATCTTATTTGTACATTACTTACGTGATTGTAATTACCGAAACATGTACTTATTATACTTTGCTATCACACATAGAACTCTATTAATGTGCTTTTTGACACGTTAAGAATGTCTGACTAGAAAATGTAATTATACGTAAATTAAGATATCATCAGAATATAACATAATTGTATGTTTGCAACGATAATCTCATCTCCAAATAATATTCATCTTTTGCTATCATTTCAAATGATGGTATTAAGGCTCTACCGCTCTCTGAGGTAAGAAAAATCATTAAAATAAAGATTTTATTGGTTCTGAGCAAGATATCAAAAATCTAATCACAGGCTTCATTCCTAATTTTAATTTTGCACAATTTGAGCCCATACAGCGCCATTTCAATACAACGATAAAACTCGTAGTATTAAAATTGCGCCTGTACTATTTGCCATAGGAAGTTGAAATAGGGCTCAAATTGTGCAGAATTAAAATTAGGAATGAAGCCTGTGATTAGATTTTTGATATCTTGCTTAGAACCAGTATAATTTCAATTTTACTGTTTTTCCTAACCTCAAAGAGCGGTAGAGCCTTAAGTTAGCACTGATAAGATAACATTCGTAAAGAAATACTGATGGTAAAAACATACAAGTTGTTTCTAAACAAGTTTGCATGATGCATAATGATGTGTTAATACAATACAGTTAAATCGCGAAATGTAAAATAACTACCAAAGAGAAAACTTTAGTTTAAAGTATTTATTTTATATGTTTTACAATCAATATATTCTGTCAGAATTAATAATTAACATCTACAGGATAAAAACTCTAAATTTACAACATAAAGTTTTCAATTCATATTATATTTATGCGAATTATAAAAAAATATACACATTTATATGCAGTTCTATGCGTACATATATTTATTGTAATGTACAATTTTAAGACTTATAAATAAAACTAATATTAAGTGACCACTTAAAATATTTCATTGAGGCAGTATGTATTCCACGAAAGTAGTCACTATAATATGTATTTCATTACTATACTACACCTTTTTATTTAGAGTAAAAATTAAGCCCTGTGTAAAAAAGCACAGGGTAAAGCTTAATTTTCGAATCTTTAAAGTGAGAGGTTTACGGACAGAAAAAAAAAATATATCTACATACTCTAATTCTTAATTTAGGACCTGACACATTCGTAATATGTGATAAATTTGGCTGATGAATATTTAAAATCTCCTTGTACTATTTTTTACTCATTTATTATTTATTTCTTTTATATACTATTAAATATTATTTATTTAATTTGTTTATTAATAAAACATAAAATAATTATAAAAACATGTACGTTAAGAATTTGTACTATGTAGGAATATATCTGGTCTCGGTGCTAGTCGGGCAGTATTTATATACTCTGTAAATATATAAAATAAAATAGCACATACTGTAAAAAGATGTGATTTAATTTTTTATTTGAACGCTTTAATACTAAATGTTAATAATCATATTAAAGAGATGGGTTACTTGTAAATACAATTTTTTTTGTTAGTGTTCAGTATTAATAAGTACCATCATTTTTAAAATAAATAAATAATATGCTCTATAACAAAAAAACTTAAAGTAGTATTGTAAAATGTAAAACTTTTTGTGCTTCTATCATAATAATTGGTGATTTCTTTTCCTAAACTGCTAAAAATAAAATAATTGTATTTTTTTCTTTTTTTATAATTGGTGCAGATACTTGTACAAAATTATTATTTTATTATTCCGACTGAAATTCTTTTTCTTACCTATTTGTTAATTTCTTTTCTTACATGTTGAAATTTAAATCTGTCGATAATAATTTTTCAATGGGTAAAGACTTAACTTGTGTCCATTAATTACTCAAGTGTAGAGTAATTGATATTGCTATCAAATACAATTCAGTCTCAATGTTTTGTCTTATAATTTGTATTTAAAATTAATAATATTGTAGATTCAGTGTATTATATCAATGTATTTGAAGTAATTTGTGTCGTTTTTTTTAACTCAAAATTGTTATCTAACCTTTTTAGTTCATTTCTAATTTCATTTATATTTAAGTTGGTGTTGATAAACTACAAAAATTCATAATCATGTCACTATGAATCATAGCGTATCATCATAATCAGAGCATTATTATAGTTATCATCATACTCTGAAAAGGAGGTTCAAGTAGTTTTAATATTTATCTACCAATGATCAAAATCTACTTTTCTTTAAACCTTTAAAAGGTTGAAAGGTATCTTGCATAAATCCAAGAACCCTAAGAAGAGCTATAAAAGAGCTCTTGATAGCTAAAGTAAAACATAAAAAGTTGGCTATAAATAATAATTTGAATGGTAACGATATAAATTAGAATGGTACTTGGCATCATTTAATGTATGGTGTTAAGTATAATTAAGTAAGGTGACAGTATAAATTAGAATGGTACTTGGTATCCTTTAATGAATGGTGTTAAGTATAAGTAAGTATAGTGACGGTATAAATTAAAATGGTGCTTGGTATCCTTTAATATTTGGTGTTAAGTATAGCGGAACAAGGTATCTTTTAATTGTGATGCTTTTAAGAAGGATGGTGTTTGGTATCCTTCAATGTTTATGGTATCAAGAAATTTGTATAAGTTTGGAAATGTTGAAGTTTAAGTGATTTCGTCTAAACGCATACAGATTTGAACTAATTTACTTATCCCCTATCCTTTAAAATAATTCCTTTGTCAAAATAACTATTAAGACAAAGGGACATTTATTCCAGACAACTTTGAGACGAAGGAACATCACACCTGTGTATGTAAATGTGATAATATCACTTATTCCAAAAAAACTATTAAGACAAGGAAATATTGACCCATTAAAGTTATTTTGGGTAGGTGGCAAAGTGAAGTAGTATCCCAGAACATATACTATATCATATGTGATAATTATCAAAAATATATTTAACAAAACTTTGATCTACGCCTTATAAATCACTACTTCAGTTTAGAAGTTATGGGCCATATTTTAGGACCCAGGGCAAACGTGATTATACACATATGGTAATTAGTCATTGTACTCAGTGGCATATCATCATCTTCCTTGACAAATATATTAATATATCTTGCTATATAATCAAAAGATATTTAAACGAATCCTATATTATCACATTTAAAATTAGAAATTTAATTTCATATTTCTTCAGGATATCTCATAGCCTATATTTTTTTCTATATTAGGGGACATTTTGAATAAAAGTGTGTAAATTTTCTTCTAAAAGGGCCTCTAGAAGCAGTGTCGATGAGGCGGTAGATTGAAGTGTTAAGGGGGGGGGGGGGAGTGTTTTATCTCTTCTAAGGGAAATATTGTAGGCGGGGCTTCCTCCATCTTGGCTGGGGGAACCGCCGGAAGTGGTTGGTTCCAGCCGGGGATCAATACTTCCCGCCCTGGCAAGACGCGCAAAGCTCTCTCTCCCCCGCCAAACCGACAGGGTAGGTAGACCAGGGCCTCGGCATTCCTCAGCATCTCTTTCCTTCTCTAAAGGATAAAGGATAAAGAAGAAGGTAGGAGAAGGAGGGGAGACTTGTGGAGGAGGAGACTTGAGGTGATCATCACTCATGTATTTGCAGAATCCCTCCTTATTCTTCACCTCCTTATCCTTTTGCCATACACAACGCGGACTACTTACGACAAAAAAGTTTGCCAAAAAAGACAGACCTACATTTCATCTTTGTTTGTGAAATTGATGGTAACAAGTGAATAGTTCTCTTAACTGCTACATAATGAACGATTACGTTGAAAGAAAGAGTAATTGCTGCTTGAACATACACTATTTTTATAGACCAAAATCTAAGATAACATTTATTTTTTTATTTATTTTATTTTTTTTATACATAAGTATTACTTGAAGCGTACAGAAGCGAGCTTCTTACATTAAACGAACTATGCATCGTTTCGTCCGTCGGAAACGTGTTGCAATAACTTGAATAAATGTGACCGATTTTGGAGAAATTTGGAACACATAGTCATTTTACCAATGCCAAAATGAAAAAATTTTTACTTCATCTATTCGATGTGACAAACATTTTCCTTCCGAGCTTACCGAAGGTAACAGAAGCTATGTGATCGTTCCGAATAACAAACATTTTTTAGGTCTCCGATTTCAAAAATCCTTTTTAGATATCAGGGAGCATTTTTGGTTCCATGCCTGTCTGCCGGTCTGTCGCTCAATTTTTGCGAACCAACGTATCTTAAAAAATACTCTTCTGGTTTTATTGAAATTTGGATGGTAGATCATAATTAGTCCATTGTTGATCCCATTTATAAGAATTAACCTTTGGCACCAATTTGTTTCTTTTCTACATGCCCATAAACATAAATTTATTGATAGTTTAATTAAATTTATTGATAATTAATGTAAAACAAAACAAGTTTGGCATTTTTTAAAAACCGGGGAAAAATTGAATACATTTTACAATAGTAGGATCGTAAAAGAAAATCATTTAAGTATATAAATAGAACACGAGGAAGCTATGTGCCACACTGACTGGTAGAGTATTGTTCCTTCCGAGCTTACCAATTCTGTAAGATGATCGTTTTTAAAAAATGTTATGTCTACGATTTCAAAAATTCCAATACAGAAATCCGTTTTGGACATTAGAGAACATTTTTGGTTCCGTGTATGTCACTCTATTTTTGCGAACTAACATATCTTAAAACTAAGTGCTCTTCTGANCTACGCATTTTTCCTGACGAGTTATCCACTTCTGAAAACCCGCTTCGAAGAACTCCGCCGCTAGGCCACCGATTAACATGGTGACCGCTTCCTTCACCTCTCCATCTGTACTGAAGCGTCCACCCAAGTGTTGCTTCCATTTCGGAATTAAGTGGAAGTCGCTGGGAGCAAGATCAGAGCTGTAGGGGGCATGATCAAGCAATTGAGTACATCAAGCAATTGCAGTACAGATGAAGAGGTGAAGGAAGCGGTCGCCAAGTTCATCGGTGGCCTAGCGGCGGAGTTCTTCGAAGCGGGTTTTCAGAAGTGGATAACTCATCAGGAAAAATACGTAGACAAATCTGGTGACTATGTAGAAAAATAGTTTAAAGTACAAGCCTTTAGATGGTATACTTATTTATTGCAATAAAAAATGCCTTACACCTGAAAAAAATGTGGGAACCTTATTTTTTACTTGCCCCTCGTATGTAATACTCATAGCAGTAGGAATCTGCTATACTCAAACAAATCTTTTCAATAATAACCAGTGAATCTATAACTTTGTACATGGGCTCTCAAGTATAAACAACTAAAGAATGCATCACATAATAATTTAAAAATAATCTAGCATTGAATGGAAGACAACATAATAAGAGATCATGCAGAGAAAAATAAATTATAATCAACTTAGGACATAAAACAGTAGATGGATTAGTTTTGTTAAAAAAGAAACAGTTTTTTAATTTCTAATCATTCCTTAATCTTAAAAGAGTCTAGGATCATAATGAAAAATATAGAATAGTCGCAGTAGATAATAAGATTAATCTTATTATTTACTAAACCTACCTAATTAAACCATTCTTTAACTTTTAGAATAAAAGAAACAAATAATGTATTGCTGATTTATAGAAGCAGAGCGACTTTTTGCATATTATAAAAATATTTCATTTTCATTATCATTATAAATTTGTTTTTACTGGTCTTATACAAAGAGAAAAGTATCACACGCCCCATCTCCTTCTCTTTTTACTGGTCTTATAATAATTTTGACGTATTTAAAAATCGGGAGAAAAATTAAATAAATTTGACAATAATAAGTTTTAATGGTATAAACTCAATAAAGTATACAAAATAGAATGCGAGGAAGCTATATTCCACACTAATTGGCAGACTACTTTGATAAGAAGTCTTATTATTTAAATTTACTATAATTAATTAGCAAGGCTCGAATTTTACTAAACAACTTCCTTTTTTTAGGAAATTGGGCCAAATACATTTATTTTTCGGTGATATCAGTATTATTAACATCAAAGAGAGTTGTGTGTTTTAACTTATCTCTCCAAATTAGAACGTTTAGCATTTTGCCTTCGTATATGTTTGTTACGCAGTTACTAACGAACGCGTTGTTTGATTTTCTTGAAATTTGGACTGAATTTTCCTTCAAGTCATCAAGATGTATATGGTTTAAATAAAAAATCGGTCCGAGACAACTAAAACTAACTTTCATTCAACATGGAGTTCACTAACTTTCTCAGGAGTACATAATTACTCGGTTAGTATTTTTAATTTATTAATTATTGTTCTGAGTTTTTGTAGTTACATTTATTTATTATTAAATATTTTATCAAAATTTACCATAAAAATTACTTTTCCCTAAGCAAGGAATCGAACCCGACCTCACACCGTAGGCGTTTAAAGCTATCTTCTCAGGAAGTAGATCCTGGGAAAACGACTTATATTGTTAGATTCGTATTTAAAAAGACTTCATTTTATAATATTTTATCAAAATCGACTTAACTGTTTTTTGATAAATTTTTGTCATGTTTCTCCATTGATTTTGGGGGGTAGTGCCCCTCAAAATTAATTTCTGTTTGGGGTTTGATTTTTCTGAACATTTATGCCAAATTAAATTAAAATTGGTGATTAAGTAGTTTAGACTCCACGCGTCAGCACTGACGACTGACAGAAATTTTTTAAAAACTTCTTTTTTACACTTCTTATCACAATACTTACTCTTTATATATACGCGTATGAGAAAGTAACAAACAATTATTACGTAAAAAAAAAAAAAATTGTCTTGAAATTCAGGATGGATGCTTCAATGTATAGGATACTAATATATATATCCAAGGTCTCTGTTTTGACACTCAACCGTTTGGCAATTCAACAATAAAATATTTGTTACGCTGACACGCCCAAACGCGAAGATTAATTTTCTTGAATTTTGGCTTTTCTTGAAGCCATATTAACATCGACGCTGAAAAACTCCCTCCTTAGAGAATTTCATGAAACCTGGAATAAGTCACTGAGGATAAGACAATCCAAACTATTAATAATGGCTTACCTTCGGGGAGGCAACCATTCCGATAAGGAAACTAAAAGTTNTTGCACATAGAAACATCTAAGGTAAAGAATACAGAAAAAAGAAAAAAAAATTGTACATAAGACCAGTTTTCAAAAATGGAATTTTTATATTAATTATTATTTATTATGTATGAACATAAAATGTATTTACCAACATAGTCAAGCTACATTAAACGCTCTCTAACCATTCATTCAGAGTTTGTAAGTATTAAATATCAATAAATCTACCAATCAGATGTAATTGATACGGATTCATTTGAAGTAAAATAAGAATAACACAATCTTGTAATGAAAAGAAAACATTTACAGATAATTTGTACCGTTACCGATTACAATAAACATTCATTTATAAAAACAATATTTAATTGAACATTATGTAAGAACTAATTACTCATATATATATATATTGTTTACAAATAAATAATAAAATATTATCAAATACGAGTACAACACATACTAGTGTATACTTAATTGGTTTCCACATTTACACAACACAAGATTAAATATGATAATATTGTTATTTATTAAAATAAAATAAAAATAATAATAACAATAATAAAAAAATGGTTCCTAGAGTTTGATTTATAATGAATATGTGTTTTATAAAACAGGGAATAAAAAAATTACATAAAACATAATTAGTTAATACATTAATCAATCAGATAGGCTTTATTTCATTAGTTAATTAATAGTTCACTAGATTTTATTATCTCATATTGAATTAAAAATTACTACTTTTTTTTATTTGACACAAATTAATATCTACAGTTTTAGTTTGTCATAATTATACAAGGTTTCATAAACCAAAAGGCTAAGGTTTTAAGACCACACCTAACTAATAATTTAACTAAAAATTTTTAATTTAATTGATTTTAAAGTTATTGAATATAAACCCTTGTATCAATGTGTATCAAGAGAATAATTTAAAAAAAATGACTTTCTTCATTTAAAATTTGACTACAATTCTCTTAATCTGCTAATAAATTAATTATTGAATAATAACTAAAACATTCTCTAATTATGTACTTAAAACAATGCTATGAAAGTTCAATTGATTTTTTGGTATAATGTTTTAAATAATAAGAAAGTATTCAATATAAATAAATGAACATATAATTTATAATCATAATTTAAAACAATTCCACTAAACCACAATTGATTCTTTAATAGTTTTTTTTATTTAATTTTTATAGCATAAATCTTCTAATTCCATCTCCATTTTTTTCCGTGAGCAATTGCAAACTATATTCCACCATTAATGAATTATTGATATGTTTTATTTTATTAATTATATATAATTTCTTATCTGATCCTTATCATTTGAAAAATACATATTCTTTTTTTTAATGAATTAATATTATTTTAATTTTGATTAATTGGCAGTATACTCATTAAAAGTAATATATTTAAAATTAGATGGAGAAAAAATTACACCATTACTAATTTATTTGACGGAGTTTCAACAATTTTCAGCTGAAATAAAATATTTGTTATATTATTCAAAAATTTTTAAAATTAAATTTTAAGCTAAGCTCAAATAATATTATGTTTTTCGGTGCATAAGCGGCTAAAGTTATTATGTTAATCCAGGTTTTCAAGTGAATACACGGCCCCGACGTAATTTTTTAAAGACATTTCGCTCTTCCGCTAAAAGCTTTCTCATTATAGTGTAATAGAACTAAAATAAGGAGACTAAACACTTCAGTTGGTTAAAGCAGATCAAGCTAAAAGCCTGAATTGATCTTTTGATAAGGTAAGTTAATTGAAAACACTATGTAAATGAATAAAAAAAATAATAACAAAATAAAACCAATTAGTAAGAATATAACTTGTTGTTTTAAGAACATATCTATGTGTCTTAGAAAACCAATTAGTTCTAAGAAAATGCTGCCTTATATTAGTTACCAAAATACAATAATTTTGATAGTTGTGCTTTTAATTGTAATAAAAATATTTAAAAAGTACAAAATTCAATGATAAAATTAACATTGAATACATTTGGTTAAAAATGTTAAGGAAAAAAAAAAAATGAAATGGTATTACTTATCCATAATGTTCAGAACGAATTAATTAATTTTGTGCATTCACTTAAAAGTATTTAGTCATAAACTAATGATGTTGATTAATTTAAGGTATTAATTATACCAATATTTTGAGCTAGGCTTTCCTTTTCTTTTAATTAATAGAAATACATTAATTTGCAATTGCAGTTAATTCCAAAATTTATTACTTCAAGCCTTTATTTCTTACGACAACACTACAAAATATATAAAAGAAGAAAAACACTATTTAAATTATTATCGGCCAACTAATTCTAATTCAATACATTATACTCATTAATTTACTTTTCTTATCCTAAAATCATATTAAATATAACTATTTATCAATCTTCAATAATTTAAAATTTAACTTAACCAATTATAATCAAGATTATTCATTTAAAATAAATTCACAAAAACGCACCAATAATAGTTTAGAGATCTACAATAACATTATACAATCGCTAGAATACTTTATAACTTTTATGGTAACATTCATGACTTACTCTATACATCAATTTAATTATAGTTTCCTCTTATATTTTTCCTTAATTCAAACCAATTGACCACTTATTACTACTAATACACGATATAATGCTAATAGGGAACCTACAAATTATGTAATATATTTATTATCATGATAGACTAGTTGAATATTAATTATAACTGTATGACGTATTTTCGAACCTCTACAACTTTTAACTTAAACGTTTTTTAATCGGGACATATACTTATAGCATAAATATAAATATGACTGGAATTGACGCTTCCTCCTCTTATATTACTGAAAAAATTACTAACTTAAATTATTAATGCAATTCTTTTTATATATCCGTTACGTATATTTGGTGTACATTAGAACATATTCTATCATATCTAAGAAATTTCATTTTTAAGTTTTAGGTAGTATTCATACTACGGGAATGGTTAGAGCGCTATACTGGAAATATAGAGGCTTGTGGTTCGAATCCCGGAGCTGAAGTCTATTTTTGTCTGTCTGTTTCTCGTTGTTAATAAAAAATATAATTTGATTTATATTATCTAAGTTAATCTACCTATCCTGACTGAAAGTCTCTTTACATCGTAAAGTGAACTCGAAAAACGATGTAAAGTAATTAATTCTTCTCTTACAAGAGTAACCCTTATAAATCATGTGGGAATTCTAGATCTTAGATCAAAGGCACTCCAACAACGTTTGATTCACATATTGGTTAGACATGTTTCAAATGTATAGACTGAAAAAAGTGCCTGAGTTCTCCGTCCCGTTATAGCTATAATCCATTTAAGTTCATCAAAACATAATAAAAACCCATGATTTTAATTCATTCTTATGCTCAAAATTATTTTGTGACAAATATCTAACAAATTTGTTTATTAACTACGTTAAGTAGAGTAGTATTACAAGGCGAGCTTTGACCCCGCTTTATACTAACTACTACACTCAAATTTAAAACCAAATAGATGCTCTTAAAGATTATTAGATGTATTTTTTTTATAGTTTGACACTCTTTAATTTTTAAAATTGGTAGGTCTTCTAATAATTTTGAAACGGTTTTATAGATAAGTTCAGAATTGATGTACCAAGCACTAAAAATATAAACATTTATTATTTCTATTAGTTCTTTCTATACTTCCGAGGGCTTTTATAGATATTATAATTAGACGGATTATCGTTCAATGATGCATTAATTGATAGAGATCAAGTATACTTTTTTAGCATGGAATGGACATGTTTCATTATAAAATCAAGTTGCCTATTGGCTACATCAAACAGTAATTAATGATAATATTAATACTATCTAATTCCATTACAAAGGTTCTATGAGGAGGAAGCAAAAAATAAGACCAATATAAACTTATAATATACAAATGATCTAAAAACAAATAAATACAAACCAAACATTGCACTTTATTTTCAAATTCTTATCACATTTAATAGAATAAACATTTTCCTTATCTTTCTTGTTGATATATAATATCGCCACCATTTATAAAAATAGTTTACAACCATCTCCTCACATAATGTGATTAATTTATTTAAAAATATTTTAAAACACCGGTTAAGTTAAGTAAAATTATTACTCGAATAAATATTTTCATTTTTCTTCCAAAAATATTATAAAAATAGGTTTACTGAAAAATGTTAATTTGTTTGGGTTTGGTGCGTAGACATGAAGCTTACACGTTAGTTTAAGGTACATATTACTTTAGTAATTTTGGGGCAATTGCAAGGATTTATAAGGGCAGCAATGAAGATCTTATTAGCTAATAATTGTATTAAAAAAATAAATATATATTTGATTTGGTAAGGTACTGCTTATAAGACTATAATATTTGGCAAATTAGAATGCTGCTCAAATAGCTTGTCTTTTACTCTAATGGAAATTCAGGTCTTAATTAGTCTTAAATTAGGTCTTCCTACTTAAAGTTTGTACTCATTAATGTTGTGATATAAGGATTTTCTCAAAGTATTTGAAAACTAATTTGAGTAGGTTCTTTTTTCTTTGAACAATTAATGTGGGATATTATCCCCTGAATGAGGCGGTTTAAGAGTTTATTTAACACCCGCTTATAAGACATTGTTAGACCTGACAAGAGCCGCTGACTGATAGCATCATTCATAACTGACGGATAGCGTCATTAGCTGACTGATTAGTGTCATTTCAAAAGCCATTATATACATTTTAAAAGACAAGAGCCATGTCTATTTGACTATAACCTTACATTTGGACTGCCAATAGTTCTCTTCAATGGGTTCCATAAGAAATAGTCCAGTTATATTAGTTTTTTTTTTTTTTTTTAATCACTTCAATTGACGTTCTGAAGAAACTTGATGGAAATCGAGAAAAAGTATTGAGAAGTATTGAAAGTATCGAGGAAAAATATTGAAACATTTAAAAATTAAATAGGTATAAAATAACGATTCTCAATGTGTAGTTGCCTCGGGGGAAAGCCAAAGTTTGTTGTTACGTTTTGAGCGAAAAGTTGGGAAAAATTTACTATCCAAACAGTGTACGTAAAAAATAAAGATAATATTTAATGTGTGAAATTTTATAATATTTAATATTGATCTGATTAGTCTCCGAACCAGAGGATACTATTTTAGTTGGGATGGGGTTATATTTAAGGATATTCGAAAAAATACGTAAAATGCCATGCAAAAACGCTACGTAAGTGTATGTAGGTTGTTATGTAGGATGTGGGAAATTTAATAATCTTTCTTTATGATAATCTCCTTAATTTGACTCCGAGTCATAGGAAGCGAGATTTTCGTGAAAATACGTAAAAAGTGGTGCGGTGACGGACTACTAAATATTAATAGATATTCTACCTCTATTCCGTATACCGTCCATTTTACGTAAAAAATGAATGAAACTTATTTTATGGGAAATTTTTTTATCTTTAATTTTGATAACGATCTTGATTGGTGTTCGAGCCATAGGAAGCGAGATATTCGCAAAAAGCCGAATTTCTTGACATCTTTTAACGCGACCACGATGAAGCTATCAAAAAAAATAAATAAATAAATAAAAACATCTAAATCATGACTCATCACATTCAAAATCAGCATACCCTTCAAGATTACCACCAAATATTTCACCATGATGTTTGATTTTTATTTTGAATAATTTGAAAGTTGCCTAACATACTTATTTAGTACTTACGTCATCGGATTTTTATGTACGGGAATACCTAAG
>KZ651078.1:909832-927669 GCA_001010745.2 Gerris buenoi | reverse complement strand
ATAGGATATTATAGTCATTATATATATATATATATATATATATTGTAGTTACTCTCTAAACAATTTAATTTTTTTAATGGCCTACTGTAAAGTAAGAATATTTAAGATCCATTAAACAAAGACTGAATTAACGAGATATCCCTAGACCCCATCAAAGTTACTGTAAATACTGTAAAGTAATTTCTTAAAAGTAATAAATAATGAGAAAATATATTTAGATAAATTAACATTAGTAGATATATTAAAATGGAAGAAAATTTTAATTTAACAAACAATGCTGCCCGAATGCGTCTACATAATCTGGTTCATATATAGTAATTTTATCAATTTAAAGCTATAAATAACCATAAAAAAGATTGTATATTGTCTTGTATGTATATAATATATATTTATGTGTGTGTGAGTGAGAGAGTTTGATAACATTATTGTTTTCTCATACAACAGTTATAGATACTTAGGTACACTGATAAATATCACTGATATTACAATCAATATTTAAACATTAGATAATTTGTTACATTTACGATTAAATATAGTGTTGAGGATTAAATTGTAATAATTATTGAAAGTGGATTTCAAAGTTTTTTCTCTAGGGAAAAAATGTTTCTTGTTTTTTTTTTTTTAATTCACTTTACAATCATATAGGTCTATTTAACTTATTAATTAATGGGATCAATTGATATCCACACAATCAATTGCAAATAATTTAATAAAATCAATTTAATTACAGTAACAATTAATTATGATACTTATCTCTAATGACTAGTTTGAACATGAGTTTTTAAAAAATACCTTAAAACATACATTTAGCACAAATAACAAACTAAAAACTAATAAATACTTTGGAACAAAAAAATAGATTTTATGCATTTTAATTCTGTTATCAAAGTAAACTTTGAATACAGGAACTATAAATAATATGAATATAGATACAGTTAATATACAAGGTGACCCACGGGAAACTAACGATATTTGTGTAGGGCGCACTCGAATATTTTTAAAATTACTTGTACTTGCTTTTACATACGCTTGTTATCATTTTTGTAAAGTCACTCAATAACCATTAGATTATCTGTAGAAGGCTACATTAGAACAGCCGAAATCGGTAAAGTGGTTTCAAATACAATTCATTATGTGTGAAGGCGTTGTTTGGTTATTGAACTTCACCACTTTTATGATCACACAATGGCAAAAGACAAAGTAAAGGGTCTTAACATGTATTTACTTATTTCATTAGCCAATTACATGCCATTTTACATTTTAAAAATTACCTCAGCCATATGATGACCACCTTGCTCATAGTTTTTGTGACTTAGGATGGTTTCATGGCGTCCAATATTAAAATTACGTCTTGACTCTTAATTTAACGATTCAACACTTCTAACAAATGCTGAATTTTCCACAATCAACTGCTGTTTACACGCCACCGAACCATATTACACACTAAATAGCACATTCTGATCAACAANCTAGTTTGAACATGAGTTTTTAAAAAATACCTTAAAACATACATTTAGCACAAATAACAAACTAAAAACTAATAAATACTTTGGAACAAAAAAATAGATTTTATGCATTTTAATTCTGTTATCAAAGTAAACTTTGAATACAGGAACTATAAATAATATGAATATAGATACAGTTAATATACAAGGTGACCCACGGGAAACTAACGATATTTGTGTAGGGCGCACTCGAATATTTTTAAAATTACTTGTACTTGCTTTTACATACGCTTGTTATCATTTTTGTAAAGTCACTCAATAACCATTAGATTATCTGTAGAAGGCTAAATTAGAACAGCCGAAATCGGTAAAGTGGTTTCAAATACAATTCATTATGTGTGAAGGCGTTGTTTGGTTATTGAACTTCACCACTTTTATGATCACACAATGGCAAAAGACAAAGTAAAGGGTCTTAACATGTATTTACTTATTTCATTAGCCAATTACATGCCATTTTACATTTTAAAAATTACCTCAGCCATATGATGACCACCTTGCTCATAGTTTTTGTGACTTAGGATGGTTTCATGGCGTCCAATATTAAAATTACGTCTTGACTCTTAATTTAACGATTCAACACTTCTAACAAATGCTGAATTTTCCACAATCAACTGCTGTTTACACGCCACCGAACCATATTACACACTAAATAGCACATTCTGATCAACAAAATTTGTTTTCCGAGGGCCATCCTGTATTAATATATCCCAACAAAAACACCTGTGTAAAAAAATAAGCCGTCTCGCGTAAAAATATGTGGTTTAGCCAAATCTCCCACTGTCCTAGTAAGTTCTACAAGGTCTCATTTATCCAGTACGGTTGTGCTCGACTTGGTGGGGGCACTGCCTCCAGATTTGGATTTTCTTAAATCATTTTAAACTTTTACTTACTTTTCATGTCTAACAAGCCGAGAATGTTTATACTGCCACTAATTCCTTTTGTTGCATTTATATAACATTTTTAAGTTCGTCCAAGCAATGTTTTTAGCGCATAATTTTCAACCCTGTAAAATTGGAGCGAACAAAATATGCTCGTAGGGCCAGGGGCCTAGTAAAGGAGCCTCGAGTCCATAGCAGGTAAACGTCTAGGGAGGTTATAATATGACCTACCCGCGCAAATTAAGGGCAATTTTAGAGCGCAAATTTAGTATACGGATCTCCATCACATACAATTTCGTTACATCATGTACAATTTTACCTCGCTCACATTAACATATTTATATTTTAATGCGACAGAGTTTAAATAACAAAATTAATTTTAGACAACTGTCATAGTTATTAAATTTTTAATGCACGTTAAAAATCTGTCTCAAAATATTCAGTGGAAGCATCGACTTTATGGATTTAAATCAAGTACAAATATATGTAATATGTACTTTTATGACTAGTGAAATATATATACAGTATATCCACGGATTGAGTTGCCTATACGTGTAAATGCAAAAAAAATTCAATTTTCGAAGAAAAGTCACTCTTCATAATATCTTCTGCATGTTCTTAAATGAAGAATTAGAATATTACTTTTTGTTCAAAATGTACCCTGTACCTAGAAAGTACAATTTCCTAAAATCGTACAAGAGTAAACCGGTTCAAATTTCGACTATACAAGAAAAAAGAATTCTTTATAATTTCTTTAAAATACTATTCCAAAATTATTTTTCGCATAAAAAAGTTCAATAATTAAATTTCAAAAATCCCCCCCCCCTTCCATTCATAAAAAGTAAAATTTGTCTGATTCTAATTTAAGCGGGGTCGATTTAAAGGTCTCATTGAGTACATTAAAAGTTGTGGTATTGCTTTTTTTGATAAAAACAATATAAAAGCTATTAAAGGGGAAAATAAATTAATTTTTGAAAATCATTTGTTTTTATTTTTAAAAAAATAAATATTATTTAAATAATAAATACAATTTTCTCAATAAATGCTTTCATGTTGTTTTTATCAAAAAAAGCAATACCACAACTTTTAATGTACTCAATGAGACCTTTAAATCGACCCCGCTTAAATTAGAATCAGACAAATTTTACTTTTTATGAATGGAAGGGGGGGGGATTTTTGATATTTAATTATTGAACTTTTTTATGCGAAAAATAATTTTGGAATAGTATTTTAAAGAAATTATAAAGAATTCTTTTTTCTTGTATAGTCGAAATTTGAACCGGTTTACTCTTGTACGATTTTAGGAAATTGTACTTTCTAGGTACAGGGTACATTTTGAACAAAAAGTAATATTCTAATTCTTCATTTAAGAACATGCAGGAGATATTATGAAGAGTGACTTTTCTTCGAAAATTGAAATTTTTTTGCATTTACACGTATAGGCAACTCAATCCGTGGACATACTGTATATATATATATTTTCAAAATATGTAAATGTAATATTAATACAACATAGATAAATCACAACCAAAATTTAATGGAGATATATACGCAATTTATAAATAAACTTTAAAAAGCCAAATATAGAAGTTTTTACAAACTTTATAATGTAGGCAATTAATCTCTCTACTCATTATTACAACATGTAATAGTATCCTCTTCCAAAGTCATCTTGGCATCATTTACAATGTTTCATTGATTTACATATAAGTTTACAATGATATTAGAAATTCGTTTAATGTTGAGGACTTTAAAAACTTATTACATACACTAAACGTTTATTTTTTTCTGATAAATTGTAAAGCAAATACTTATGGCACCATTTAAACTTATATCTTTGAATTAACAGTATTTTAATAAATATAGTAAGATTAATACTAAGACTAAATGGTATGTCGGTCCCTCAGGAACTTGTCTACCCTTGGAGAAGGATTAGACGGTGAGGTTGAATCTCGAGCTAGGAGGTTCTCCACTAGCTAGTTACCCCTTGATATGTAAGGTGAAGACCTAGAGATTCCTCTAACAAGGCTGGTTTGGGGCCCTTTTCTGAGACTTAGATCAGGGCCTATGGCTCCCCGAGGCCCTTCGACTAAGTTTTTGTTGGGTCCTTTCGCTAACCCGTTTCTCGCACCAACCCAAGGTACATAGTCTTCCCTGTAAAGATAAACATTTAATTTAATATAACATTGATACTGTGTGTATTATAGAGTTTTCAGTCATACACTTTTAAAGTTCAGACATTAATAATTAGTATCTACAATCTTTCAAATGAATAGGATATTATAGTCATGCAATTCACCACTAGTCTACTGTTAAATGTCTTTTTCTTGGTACTATAATGGAGTTTTGGGGCTAGTAGTCCTCGGAGAGCGCTACATCAATCGAGGCTCGTTTATTAAAGTTTGTCATAATTTTTCTTTTTGTTCCTTCGATCTATCTATTCAAACTGATGTTTCATTAAATGTTAGACATCGTTTGAGCTGCTCCACAATACTTGGCCCTATAGTATTTTGTTTGGCGTGTTTTATGTAATATTGAGTCATTTTATTTCATGAAGCAAGTATTAGCCCCTTTCTATTCTACTGAGATAGATCGAAGCAAAAAAATTAGTTCACGGTATTATTTCCAATCTAACTTAAGTGTAGTATAATTACAGTAGTATACATTGAGTTTTGTTTCTTTTTAATTTAAAAAATTAGATATAATTTTAGTTTTATAATTTAAATTTACTTATATTATACACGGATTCACATTTAACAATCACAGATTCTAAAAATTACTTAAATTCTTATTAGTTTCGTTATCTATAATGAATCTATATCTATCTCAATCTAAGATTTTAGTTTTTCCTAGCAGTTACAACCATGCACAATACACATATTTTGTAATAACTTTTAATACTTTTTGTTTTGAACATTTAAATAAACAGTAAAACCATAAGTACCCTATACACGGTGGGAGTTTTTGTACAACCAAGTTAAACATGATACCTTGGCAATACAATACAAAATGCTTGAGCAATACAAGCAAACAAAAATATACGGCGTTTTTATTTTATCAACAAGTTTGTCAACCTGAAAATTAAAATATGCTGGGAAGCCAGTCCACCTACTTTGACAAATATTCGACAATCGGTTGAAGTTTTACAACAAATCGCACCGTAGGTTTTACAACAAGTCTCACCGTAAGTTTTACAACAAATCGCACCGCAAGTTTTAGTACAAGTCGCACCGTAAGTTTCACAACAAATCGCAATCAAATCGTACTGTGTACTATTAACACCTAAATTTATCCGGGATTCACAAAAATCAGAGCTTGTGATTTCATTAATTTCAAATAATTAATCCTTTCCGTTTTCGGCCCTCGCAGATTGGTAGCATATTGACCAGGTAAAGCATAAGCGAGAGGTGGTTTGGACCTCGCGTGTTTAACATTTTGCTAAAATATCAGTTAATTAAGCAATATTGAGAGCCAGCAGAGTTTGAGTTCTTTTGACATGTTTGTTGCATATTTCATAGAGTAATAACTTAAATCAATCTATCAGGGATATAAAGAATGTTTATTGGTGGACAAAATTCGTCTCGGACCGTGTTGTTTGCAAAGCATTTCTTAAAAATTTTTAATAATCATTTTTTAAAACTTATTAATTCATCACAATTTAATTTCATAATAACAACTTATTTTGCAGACTATCTGACAATGAACTAAATGTTTTCATATTCAATAGATAAAATCTGGCCCCTTAAAATAAAAACAAAATGTATAATATCTATGAATGTACGTGTTTTTTCGCGTGTATTTGTGCATGTTTGAGCATATTTGTGTAAAATAGTGAAATTTGATAATAAGAATGTTAATGTAATGCAATAATGTAATAAATTTAATTTAGGTAATTTATATTCTGTATTCCATTTTGGAGGATTTGCCATTGGGCGACACCTCCGCTCATTGTTTTCCTGTTATAAATAATTTTAAACCATTTGCTTGTTATTGTATACTAGGGTGGGGCGAAAAACACTTTTTATTTTTTTTCAAGTCGCTATAGTGAAAAAAACTTGCTCTAAGCATACACAAACAAAATAAAGAAAAAATAATCAAAATCGGTTAACATCTCCCGATCGCGCAACGCACTTGAAATTTACGTAAAATGTNCCAAGCTTAAAAGGCAGGAGACTAACAGGCGTTACAGACAGCTCCTTCACTTACTAGACAATAGGTCTAGTCATATACTTGAGAATAAGGTACTCCTTTATAATTCTTTAATAAAACCAATTTGGACTTACGGCATCGAGCTATGGGGCTCCACAAAACGTTTCAACTCCCAAAGAATCCAGTCCTTACAGTCCAAAATTCTCAGAAAAATTACTAATGCCCCGTTCTTTGTTTCAAATCTTACCCTCCATAATGACCTAAAAGTACCCTTTGTCCCCGACCTAGCTAAATCTCGCTATCTTTCCTTCCATAATTCCCTTTGAAATCATGATAACCCCTTGTCCAATCCGTATCCATCCCAACCCTCCCGGAAAATCCCCGCCGACGACTGAAGCGAAGATGGCTCAGAGATAATCTGGCCCCTTGAAATAAAAATAAAATGTATAAATATCTATGAATGTATGTGTTTTTTCGCGTGTATATGTACATGTTTGAGCATATTTGTGTAAAATAGTGAAATTTGATAATAAGAATGTTAATGTAATGCAATAATGTAATAAATTTAATTTAGGTAATTTATATTCTGTATTCCATTTTGGAGGATTTGCCATTGGGCGACACCTCCGCTCATTGTTTTCCTGTTCTAAATAATTTTAAACCATTTGCTTGTTATTGTATATTAGGGTGGGGCGAAAAACACTTTTTATTTGTTTTCAAGTCGCTATAGTGAAAAAAACTTGCTCTAAGCATACGCAAACAAAATAAAGAAAAAATAATCAAAATCGGTTAACATCTCCCGATCGCGCAACGCACTTGAAATTTACGTAAAATGTATATTTTAGCTATTTTACCAAAAAATCCCTCAGGGTGCTATTGTGTTACGAGACAATCGCTATAGTGATTTTTGGCTTCTATGAAGAAGCATAAAAAAATATGTTTACCATATTCCATTCTGCTTTCCGTTTGCGCAATAATGGGCAAATTTCGCAAAAATTGCATTTATTAGGGGTGTTTTACGTTGCATTTAACGTATATTTTCTTCTGTTTAATCCATTGTTTATTGCTTTTTTCGTAATCATGGTTATTATAAAACAATATTTTCTTCTTTTATAATGATTTTTAATGTGCAGCTCTTCGCCCATTTTGTATATCTAAATGACCCAGAACTCACCACGAGGAGGTGGCTGCTCTCCGAGTACCACCCATACTCTCTACTTACTTCCCTCCCTCCAAACAACCAAATGAAAGGTTTTCTATTTACAATTATTATGTTTACATTTAAAGCCTCTTACTATATTATTATTCTTTATTAAACTTTCCTTCTTTACTTTGAACTAGGACTTATGACCAAACCGTGGCATAATAGATCTTGATTCTAGACATGTCCTGATATATCCATTTCTTGACTGAAATCCGCAAAAACATTGCTCGAAGCTTACGTTACCAATTTTACACACTTTTTAACAGCTTGTGTATTGTGTATGGCACGGGAATCTTCTTACAATGTCCCAATCGGGTTCTGTGCTACTCTGAATAAAGAGTTTGATTTCACGATCAGTTATTCGGCGTAACAGAGGAGGTGATGATAATCTGAACGTTGGCCAGTCAATTATTACTTTAAAATAATTCTTTTGCGTCAAAGTTGAGTTTAGGGATCATATATGGTTCCTTATCCCCTTTTTCTTCAGAGTAATTTGGCTTGGATTTATGATTCGCCCAAGACCCAGATCTCTTATATGGTTTAAGAAAGTCCGTCCGAAGGATCTAAGCAACTAGTTTATTACATTATTAAATCTAACAAACCTCTTTGTAAAAAATATAAAACTAACTAAAGCACTTAACGAATGGAGCCAAGCATATCTTTGAGGTAATACAACATCGATACCCCAGAAATTCTTCGTAAAATTGTAGGTTCAGAAATTGTAAGAAATTCTTTTTCGCCCACCCCGTGAACCTACTTCTTACTATGATCACAAATGACAGAAAACATATAAGAGAACCGGAACTCAGGCGAATCATAAAGGCTAGACAAATTATTCTAATGGGAAAGGGGGAAAGGTACTTTATAATACCCAAACTTAGACGCAAAGGAATATAAAGAAATAATTGACTGGTCAACGTGCAGATTATCATCACCTTCTTTGATACGTAGAATAACTTGATCGTGAAATCAAACTCTTTATTCAGAGTAGCACAGAACCCGATTGGGACATTATAAGAAGATTCCCGTGCCATACACAATACACAAGCTGTTGAAAAGTGTGTAAAATTGGTAACGTAAGCTTCGAGCAATGTTTTTGCGGATTTCAGTCAAGAAATGGATATATCAGGACATGCCTAGAATCAAGATCTATTATGCCACGGTTTGGTCATAAGTCCTAGTTCAAAGTAAAGAAGGAAAGTTTAATAAAGAATAATAATATAGTAAGAGGCTTTAAATGTAAACATAATAATTGTAAATAGAAAACCTTTCATTTGGTTGTTTGGAGGGAGGGAAGTAAGTAGAGAGTATGGGTGGTACTCGGAGAGCAGCCACCTCCTCGTGGTGAGTTGGGTCATTTAGATATACAAAATGGGCGAAGAGCTGCACATTAAAAATCATTTTAAAAGAAGAAAATATTGTTTTATAATAACCATGATTACGAAAAAAGCAATAAACAATGGATTAAACAGAAGAAAATATACGTTGAATGCAACGTAAAACACCCCTAATAAATGCAATTTTTGCGAAATTTGCCCATTATTGCGCAAACGGAAAGCAGAATGGAATATGGTAAAAATATTTTTTTATGCTTCTTCATAGAAGCCAAAAATCACTATAGCGATTGTCTCGTAACACAATAGCACCCTGAGGGATTTTTTCGTAAAATAGCTAAAATATACATTTTACGTAAATTTCAAGTGCGTTGCGCGATCGGGAGATGTTAACCGATTTTGATTATTTTTTCTTTATTTTGTTTGTGTATGCTTAGAGCAAGTTTTTTTCACTATAGCGACTCGAAAAAAAAAAAAAAAGTGTTTATCGGCCCACCCTATTGTATATATATGTAATGAATTGTACTTATAGTTGCAAATAAAGAAAGAAATTATAAAAAAAGATAATTTAATTAGTATGGTTATGAAATAATTTTGCTTACAATAATAAAGCAGTATTTGGTCCTTTCATAAATTTCGAATTAGGTCCTTTGGCCTGACTGACAAACGAAGACTGTACTAGGTGAGATTCAGCACATCTTATAAAAAACAAAAATAATATTATATTTATTAAAATTAAAGCTTAGATTAATTTAAAAACAATATAATCTAAATAAGAATTATAGGTATATTTAAAATATTCAACCATTATCTTGATATTAATAATAATATATGTTTGTTAGTGAGTATTATTCTCCTCTCGATCCACAGATCTGATTAATTTAGGTTCTACATCATGTAAATATAACCACTGAAGATTTATATGCAAAGTTGCATTGATTCTATATATTTATTTGATCTTTTTATTAATTGAAAATGTACAAAGAAAAGAGAGTGAAATAATTTCAAAAAGTCTTAAATATTTATACATAAAAAATTCTTATACATCGCCTAGTCTCGAGGAGTACATTAACTTCAAGGAAGAGAACAATTAAGTTCATTTGAACCATAAGGTACCACATTCGTAGACCTTAAATAAAAGGAAAAAAATAAGGATATTTGTCGAAAATTCACTCTGTATGAACAATTCTCTGTATGCAATAGTTGATCAAGGATTTGTATATCAATAAAATTCTCTATAATTTTAAAGTGAAGGATTTCTATAGTATGCCTTCCAGGCCATGAAGCCTTTCCATGAGTCCATTAAATCAAATTATTATTCAGAATCAAGAAAATCTATAGTTAGTTAAGAAAGTCTTTATTAGTTACGTTTTGCACTTATGACTTGGAGGTGGTAGAGGAGATTTGGGATCAGTCAATTCTGCTGCAGCGTCAACCTCAGTTTCACCTTCTCCAACAATAACTTGCTGGGACTCCGTTATTCCCTGTGAGCTTTCACTTCTGCAATAAATAAATAAAAGTTGTTATAAAATAAATCGCTCAAAAATAGCATCGCTAGAGGTGGCTAAGGCAAGATAATTTTCGATTGATTTGCAAAATTTTTCTTGAGTATTCTTTCTTCGCCCATGTTATAATTCGCCATCGGTACAATTCCATCAAAATGACATTCTGCTTTATATTTCCCTCCTACCTTAGTCCTACCTTGGTCCTAGCTTGTTCAAGGTTTTAAAACTTGCTATTAACAAAAATTATCTAAAAGCAGTTCATAAACAAATTATTGAGGACGGGCAATTATTTCTCTTTATCTGTATGTTTTTTCGACTCATTTATACCAAAAAACATGTAAACTTTTCAGTTCTGTTTCCTGTTCTCTCAACTCTGACCCTCCTAGATTATAGAATGTATATAATAGAGCTGAGCAAACCTTTAATTTTAACTCTTTACTTAATAACTTTTTTCCGTGGTAGGCTGTGAAATAGTAACTTTAGAGCCTAGAAAACAAAGCTAAAATCAGTTTTTTCGTTACGTGGACTTAAAAAATCTTTTCTTTACTCCTGGGAGTAAAGAAAAAATTTTTTACGTCCTAGGATGCAAAAATTTTTTATTGTACTACAAGAATTTATCAAAACTTCCGTAGGAGCGCTGATTTCTTACTAATGTGGCTCTTAGTACGATTGAACGATTGACTCTTAAAGATTGACTTAGTACGATTGGTGTTATTTAAGGGCAGGGGATCCTGCCACTTTTCTTATCTCCTCGATGTGATTATCAGTTTAAAACATGTCTCACCTCTTTGGGGTTCAAACTAACAAGATATATGGGGTTTAGACCTAGTTTTTAGGCAGAGTTGCAGGTGTGCTAACCACTCGGCCACGCCGACCACATTCTGGTCTCTGTATTCAACCCATTTCTTGACTACCTAGAAAGCTGAAACTTGTGCAGCTTATGTATTTTTGACGAAGAAACAATAACCAGTGGTAAGTTTTGTAAAATAGTTTTGATTAGCCGATTAATCCATAAATTTCACAGAAATGTTGGTGATAATATTAAAAAAATTAATTAAATAACGACTTGAGATTAGAATAGATTACAAGATTTGATATGACAAAGACTAAAAATATGCTTTTATTATTTTAAAACATGCAATGCTTCAATTATTTTTCACGGCCACAATACCGATAAAGATAAATGTGTGGGGGCATTATAAACAGTTTCTGTTAATGTGTTCTACTGTCTGTTTGAATACCTAGTTTGAGTACCTAGCCTGCTTGTGAAAGTTCAGGGTATACACTATCAACTCAATTGTAAATAAATTCTTTTTATTGAACAATTAAAAGCTGCAATGATCACTTTCAATGGCCGGCAATAAACCTGGTTTTCACTTATTTTTAATAAATCTATATAAAAAAAAATACTCACTTAAGCTCTGATTTCTCTTTCAAAGTAAAACTGAGGATTGTTTCAGCTGTTTTCTCGTTATAATCCGCACTGTCTAGTGCCAGAGTTATTACGCGTTCAGGAATGTCCTTGTAATTTTGACACAACCGATTTTTCACTGTAAAATAATGTACGTACAAAACAATTTTGAACCCAGTAAAAAATATTATGACCATAACAAATATAAAAGCTTGACAAATTATAATTATCAATTTTATATTACTCTGAAGTCTTCTGTAATATAATACATATCCTAATTTATAAAAACCCTTTGTAATGTAAGGAGAAAGCTTTTACAATATATGAACATCTTTTAATATATAAACAGCTTCAGGATTTGAGCTGAGCTGAGTTCCTCCTTTTTTTACTTTGAACCAATTTTGCTCTTATTGCTCAAATTCAAAAAACCATACAAAACAATTAAATATATATGATTATTTTACAACACATACTTTCATGTTTTTCTTGGTCAGTAATGATCTTAGGTGGTGGAGGGGGTTCTGGTTTTTTCTCTTCTTCTGGTTTGTCTTGTTTCTTGAGGCAAACACGGGGAGGAATGGGAGTGTCCTTCTTGTCGAAGCCCATCCTTATAAGCCTCTGGGTTGCGAATGTCACATTATTATCAGAACTGCAGAGCGTATCAAGGAGCAGGGTTTCCTCAACTATGGGAAACACGCTCTTCAGGTACCTGTAATAAGCATAAACAAATATGTATTAAACGAAATTTTGTAACTTCAAAAAAGCTCACAAAGTGATAGCGTAACTTCATAATACTATTATATTTAGATAAGAAGCTATGCAGATAAGTATCATAGCGTAACTTCATAATACTTTGTAGATAAGAAGCTATGCAGATCAGTATCATAGCGTAACTTCATAATACTATGTAGATAAGAAGATATGCAGATCTGTATCATAGCGTAACTTCATAATACTATGTAGATAAGAAGCTATGCATCAGTATCATAGTGTTACTTCATAATACTATGTAGATAAGAAGCTATGCAGATCAGTATTTTCTGATTTATTTATTTTTTTAGTTCTGATTTAGAACTGAGTAATGATTTTAGAAAGTAATGATTTTATCTTTTGCCAAGATTGGCTAGTTAAAGTTGCGTGAAATGGTTCTATATTGACTACAAAAGTTGATATTGAATAGCGTCAAGAATCATAACATGGCTGGAGCTAATCACAAAGAACAATTATATAAAGTAAAATTATTGTTCCAGAGATTAAAATAGACATCAGTCAACATTAATCTACTTCGGGAGCCGTTTAAAGAAAGGAAACAAATTTTAATGTTAATGGAACTTATTTGATCACTTAGGCGAAGATACACATGCCGTCAAATAAGGGAAGTAGCTTGAATGCCAAAAGAGGGTATTTGACAGGGGTCAAATAATAAAATTTGGGTAACTGACATACCAAGGATTTTTATAAAGTTTTTAGTTGCTTGTTTGCCAGCTACCGGCATGCCATTTAACATATCCAAGCTACAGGCATGTGTATCTTCGCCTTTAGAATGGAACTTAAAGTAGGGGAAATCAACATGTTTTGCTCAAGATAGCTCATTAGGACCATTGTCGCATTTATAATAAATGGCTGTGTAGACAGCACAATCCATTGATATTTGTTCAACTAAATGTTTGATCCTATTCAATAAAAAAAAAACGCAAGCAAGAAATTCCAAGGGGAAGGGATAACTGCAAGCAAGAAATTCATTTACCAAGAAAAACCATAAAAATGAAATCTGTCAAAAAAGCATAATGGCCATATTTCTAAGCAAGACACATTTATCACTCAAACTCCTTGATTTAAGGAGTCCTCTAAGTATTAAGTATTGTTATTTTTTATTTTATTTTTATTTGTTCTTTTTTATTTTTTCTTGTTGTTAAATTTTTATGTCACAACTACAAATTTTTAAATCATTCTGATCGAATTCATGCATTACCATTTACAGCCATCATGATCAAACACACTCCTATGCAAATTTAAAATTATTATTAATTCAAGACCACTAAAACACGAATGCATACTTATAAAGATAAACACGAATCTAGAATATGGATAAAGAGAAACGAAGACATATATTTAAAGAATAACACGAATGCATGTATTTGTACATATAAATAGAAACAACTTTTCTGCTAAAAATACTTCTCCAAATAATTTTAAATAATTCATGACACTCATGCAGGGGCTAAAGAAGAAACAGAATATTACTAAAGCAGACACAACTCAATTTTATTTAGGACCTTAGAAAAATGAAACGTCACTTATTCATGCGCCATTTAAACTTAACTGTAAAATAAACATGCTTTAAGGTAGAGAAGAAATGTAATAAATGATTGTTTTATTCTTTTAATACACTCGAATATCAATTTGATTAGGATTTTTGTGTAAGAGTTAAATTCAGCTTTTCAATAAGTTCAATGAAAAAGGTAAAGAATAATGAACATAAAATAAAATATATGAGCGAAATTAAAACAATGATTATTCGATGCAATAGTTTTTCTGACCCATGTCAATACTTTGATCTAATATAATAGTTTATGGACGTCTAATAATTAACGGATGTATCTAAGTGGGACCTCAATTTTATTTCTTATTTATTTTTAGTTATTGTTCCATAAAAACCACAACAAAATGGATGTTGTAAAAAAAAAAAAAAACACTCTAGTTAATGTTTAAAGGCCCCATTTACACAGATCAACCTTGTTAGACAAGAAGCCATCTAACTTCACTCTTACCAGTAAATTTACTTGTCTAACTGGCTTGTCAAGCCAAATTTCTTAAACAAGTTTGATCGTGTGTGAGGGCCTTAAGAAGAACGGGGTTCGATCAAATTTTATTCTAAAGTGTTATTAATTTATGATTATATCTTACAAAATATCAGCTTAAAAAATAAATTTTAAAATAAAATATTATTTTTTACTAGAAAGCGGAAGATGTTTATACTGTAATGTAATTACTGTAAATAATTTTTTCTATAGTTATATGATTTATTTTTAAATAATTAAAAGCGCATAGAAGTATATAATAGGATACATTACCTTAACTATTGAAGATATCTGTCGATGTTTCTGATGAAAATCGATGCTTTGCAACCAAAAAACCATCTAAGCAAATAATGATCTAATTATTCATTTTTTAAATATATTAATATTCAATAGAACTTATTATAAAGTATGGATTATATGAGAGAAAAGTAGAAACAATTTACTAGTCAATAATAATTCGTAATTGGATAAGGATATTGATTATTCATATTGGTCCAGTTCTTAAGAACAAAAACAATTTATACGATATGGATTCATTAAAAATAAATAAGTGAGAAAGTAAGAATTTCAATGTCCGTAAGTTAAAGGATGAATTTATCTTCCACTTGAACATCTAGCGATATGATTATTAGGCCACCTTTAACCATATGTTTCACACAAATAAACCACCTCTAATCCGATTGTTCACACAAATTGACCACCTTTAACCATATGGTTCACACAAATAAACCACCTCTAACCAGATGGTTCACACAAATATATACCACCTCTATCCAGATGGTTCACCTCTGGGATTCTCTGAGAGTCCAGATAACATCATTCTTTCCACTTTTGATGTTTTATTAAAAATATATTACCGCAGTAATTTGGTTACATATTTGTTACAGATTATACATTTAAAAATAAAATTTTATTAATGATTTATTTATTTATCATTAATAACAATAAGAAGGACATAATAATAATGTTTTATTTTATTTCATTGTTCTTTTATTTTATTATTGAATTATCTATCAACAATTTAATTTTATTGAAAGGATTCTGTTATTAAATTTATAGATGAACTTTTAGGAGTTCTCTTCTTTATTGATATTAGAATATTGTGACGTAAAAAAGTAGCGGAGATAGAACATCGAGCTAAAAATAGCATATTGATCCGAAGTATTATTAAATGTCTAGAGGAGAAAGGAGTTATGAGCCTTAATTCAATAAAGGTGTTCCATACCCATGCCCAAGTAAATATTCCTGTCAAATATTTAGCCCTAAAGGTAACAGTAATGGAAGAATAAAATAAAATAAATAGTCTTATTTTCGGACCTGTTTTGCGACCCTCTTTCATTATTGGATTTGTACTTATATTCAATAACACATACACTGATATAGATGCTAAGTAAAAATTATAAATCCCAAGGATACAAACAAACGTATATTCCTTGCATCAATTATGGAGGTATTTCTTTAGTATTCTGTGGTATATTAGCTAGATCTCTGTTTTTTTTTGCAATTTATTCCTTTTTCAAGTTTTATAATTTGACTTCAATCCTTCAACTATTAATATACCACCGTTTCATTAATATTATAATTAGTTGTTTATTTTTAGAAATTAAATAACAGAGATTGTGAATTATCTAAATTCTGTTCCAATTTTTTACTTATATATATGTTTAATAGATTATAGTTATCACAATTTGTAGGAATACTATTAGAATATGTTATAACACTAATTATTTACCTCAGCCCAGCTTTACTTAATGTCAAATTGGTTAAAAGGCCTCATTAAATGTTTTGTTAAATATTTTCTCTTTTATATTACTTTCATCTGAGGATTTTGAATTGAAGCATACAAATTGGTTTTTAGCAAGAACATCCTTACTACAATGTATTTCTACTAGACCCGCAACGCCAACATGAATTGAGGGTGGATGAAATTAACTTGCATATTGTATTTATGATATAAGTTACTCTAAGAAATTAAAGAGCCAACTTGAAGTCTCTTGCTATTAGTATATAAATAATAAGTTCATTTGACAAAAAACTTTTAAAAGACCCGCTAGTGCAAATAAAATATGCATAATGTAATAATATTTTATCTCCAGTAGGGAGAAAAAGTTATAATTTTGAATTGGTTTAGACGGACTAAAGTAAGTCTTTTCTTCCCTGAACTCAAAAGTAGGGAGAAAAAGTAAAACCAGAGAGAGAAAGTAAAACCAGGGAGAAAAAGAAGGATTGCCAACTTAATTATTTTATAAATAGTAGAGAATAAATGGCTAATGCAATAAAGTTGTTGAAATCAGGTTGGCGACACTGCTTTTTCGACCTTGTTTATCATTGTTTATAACCTGCACCTAAATAACCTTCTACTTGAGTTTAATTCCAATTCTTATTTCTTTTTAATATTAAATTTCTTATATGCTATTAAAAGATTAAAATAATAAATGGAACCTGTGCAATGGACGAATGAAACCGGTGCAAGTTTTTTCAAACAACAAGTAGGCCGATCGGCCACCAGAAGCTGAGCGGAGCGGACCGGAGCGGAGCGGAGTGAAGCTGAGTGTAGCTAAGTCCAAGGGGTCCGGCATCCGAAAGCGGAGCGGAGTCGAGCGGACTGTAGCGGAGTCTAGCTGACTCCGCTCTTTTTTCGTTTGCGTGAACTAAACTAGTACACCCAAAACTTTTAAATAAGATAAGAGATGATAAAACAGGATTGATACAAACTATCGGAGAGCTGTAACAGCCGAATTAAAACCCTTTTTTTAAATACGCCAACACTAAATAGAGATTGAAAGAGAGATTAGATGGCTAATAAGACAGAGAAAATAAAGAAAATAACTATTTAATTGTGATAAACGTTTCCACCAATTATTAATGTCGTCTTCAGTCAAAAATTCAAACAAACATATATAACAGTAATTCAAGGTAATTATAATTATTCATTATAAATTTTGACACATCCTTCTAATCCCACTGAAATCAAGTTTTAATTAAGAACCACTGTATAATAAGACGAATCTCCTCGATGAATAGTTGTTATGAAGATCACTTATACTACC
>KZ651078.1:892048-908050 GCA_001010745.2 Gerris buenoi | reverse complement strand
AGTTGGGTATCAAATGAAAGCTGCTGAAGAGTAGGACACAAATATATATTTGCTTTTTTAAATTTTGCGTTCCTTATTGGTATATTACTGATAAAAAACATTGTGACCCCCCGGGGAATCGAACCCGGACTCTTGAGATCGAAGACCAGAAATCATAATTACATAATGGGTATGCTTACTCATCTACAAAACCCTAAAAAGTACTTGGACGCAAGTACTTCTCTGTGATTTTTATTTAATAATATTATTGTTGTTGGTGGAGGGGGAAGCGGAGTCAGCTTCCAAAACCGACCGTCAAAGCTGAGTCGAGATGTTTCCTACATTTCAAACAATGGGATTCGTTTTCCCAAGCGGAGACAACTACGCTCCGCTCAGCTTCTGGTGGCCGATCGGCCTTAATGTTTGTTTTTCTTCGTTTATAGCTTATTATTATAAGAATATTAGTTGATGGGAATTTTACTTTTTTTTTTTATTTTATTGCATAATTAAAAATTCTGATTATGTTTATTTATACGTAAGGACCTCGCAAGGTCCTTACGTTGATCATCCATTTTCCTTAATAAAGATTTGGTGGAAATTTATGGTCTTAATAAGTAAGGTCATAATTACAATATTGCTATTCGGATGTGAAATGAATGTTTTTTTAATTTTGTGTAAATGCGTGTTGTATAAAGCTTGCATGATTAACTCTGGTATATTATGATTAACAACCTACAAAGGTTTTCATGTTATTCTCACATTATACATATAAAACTAAGATTTATATATTCTTATCTGATTCATGTGCTTCTACTGCAAAATAAATTTGGTGATTAAAATTATTAATTTGGTTTTAGAAATAATGAAATAATTTATCAATTTAAATTTAGATTGGTAAGCAGACAGTATTTGTGTTATAGTATTCAGTGTTGCTTCTTTGGGCTTATGTGCTATTCATAGCTTTTGTTTAAGAAACTCATTGTTGGCACTAATACCTATATGAATAACTCTTGTTATGAACTTTAAGAAGTAGTCCAGTCGACAAGTATATTTTACCTTGCAAAAGGTCATAAAAACTTTTTTCTTTTTTATATTGTATATACCTAGACATTAGTTAAAACCCCAAGTTTTCGACCTCCTAGACCCTGAGCTAACCCAGAGGGGGGCCAAAATGTGCGAAATTTTATTATTTTGAAAATATCAAAAATAACATCTCTTCTAGGGACGAAAGGGGTCTATTTTTGTTATCCCTCCCACCCACAGTCAGATTTTGGGTATATCCTACCTATGGAAGTACAAATAACCACCACTATTCTCCGCAATGTGGGTTTTTCAGTTATTAAAAAAAAAATATTGCATCTTTGAAGCTCTATATTTCGGAAAGTATAGGGTTTAGGAAAAAATGTGAAATATAAAAAAATTCCAAATTTAGTGCTCTGCAAGAAAGGATAAACAAAAACGTCCGAAAATTTAGTTTATTGTTGGTTAGTGGTGTGGTTAGTATTGGTTACTAGTGGTTAGTAGTTGTGGTTAGAGGTGGTTATTTGTACTTCCATAGGTAGAATATATCCAAAAAATTAACTGGGATAGTTGGGATAGCAAAAAAAGACCCGGGGTCTGTCGTCTTCAGAAAAAATGTAATTTTTTATATTAAAAAAAATATTGCATCTTTGAAGCTCTATATTTCGAAATGTATAGTGTTAAGAAAAAAAATATGAAATATAAAAATTGTTGCAAATTTAGTGCTCTACAAGAAAGATACGAACATTTTTTTTCCAGGACTTATAGGTAAAAAGTTATAAAGAAAAAACTAAAAAATACACTAAAATTTCGCTCATTAAGCCCCCTCATTAAGCCCTCATTAAGCCCCCATCTGGGTTAGCACAGGGTCTAGGAGGTCGAAAACTTGGGTTTTTAACTAGTGTCTAGGTATTTACAATACAAAAAAGGAAAAAAGTTTTTATGAACTTTTGCAAGGTAGACCCTCATTTTTAATACCTGTCGACTGGACTAAAGACCAAATTCAAGACTAACAATTGTATAACGTAAATTTTACTTAATAATTTACCATGGAGTATTAATGACTGTTATAAGTGAACACTTTATGAGCATATTTAGCTAATACTGTCCAGGTGTTTCAGTATGCTTCGTGATCCTACCTTTTAAGTAAATCCAAAATGATCATGATTTATATCAGTGGATTTCTGGGTCTTCCGGTGGTGACGACGTAATGCTTCACCTCCTATGCTAAAGCCATCTTCAGGGACGTACATGTTGATATAATAGAGAGACAACGTTAACGTTAACTATAGACAACATCTCTCTATTAGGATCTATACGAACAACCCTGAAAATGCCTCCAGCATAAACCCATTGGGAACCCTCATCTAACATGACAAGATCACCTCCGGAAGACCTAGAAATCTATAATTACATCAACCGCAGAATCCTATGTTCTAAGATATTTTTTCACCATAGTTTATGGTTACTTAAACTTTTGTGGTGCATAGTTTAGTAACGTCACTAAATTGAACGGTGGATCATATAATATTTCTCTATTATTTTCAATTATTTCATAAACTACCTTCAAAGTCTAGTAGAACTATAAATAACTACAAAGTTAGTTTTTATTCTAACTAAACAAAAACTAACTTTATTTACTAGTTTACTAATTTTATTTATCTAATAAGTTAAAATAATAAAATTTGATTTGTTAAAATATTTTTTAAAATGTTTCAAAATATCAATGATATAACACATTTTAACTTTACTGGAATACTAAATTATATAGGAACAAATTCAAGGAAATTAAAGTTGATCTTTTATTTTGTAATTGACTTCTAGTTAAATCTATGTCTTTTTTCCCCAGTATAAATATATTATTATAGTCCAGGAGCGTGCAATAAAGTGTCTCACTAATATAACATTTAAGTATAAGTAAATGTTTTGTAGCCTTTTAAGAATATATGGTCGGCTAAGTTCGTCTCCGGGGTATAGCCTAGCAATAGGCATTTAAAAAAACCTGTGAAAAGCCATTTATTCTTAAAAGGCACCAAAACATTTACTTATACACAATATTCTAACTTGATCTTAATCAGACATTTTTTTGCACACTATCTCCTGAACTAATATCTAAATACTTCAACGCACTACAATGGTTATATTTATTATATCGCCAATTAAGCTGTGTCTGTCACTACTACTTGGGAAAAATTTCAAAAATAAACACAAAAATATTCTATAGCTATCGTAAAAATGATACAGCTGAGTATGAAATAATATAATCAAACAAAATTCTAATATTTTACACTACAATACTTTATCTTAATCATTATAAAAATAAATTCTTTAAATTAAAAACTATACTAGCAAATACGAATAAGGGGTAGCTTCTTTTCATGAAAGCATACTCACTCACAATAGATCAATATTCTTCTAAGTAGCAAATAAAAATATGAGGATAGTAATGATTTAAATAATCACAAGTACAGTCATCATCTCTTAAAATGATGAAAATCATGCAGAGAGCATAACATGCGTGGTGTATAAGCGTGCATATAAGTGACCTGAGTTTCATCTTTGGCGAGTGCGGTTTAGGCTGTGGTCTCCTTGCCAGCGGACTGAGAGGCGATCTGGCCTGGGGCCTGCCTGGGGGTGGCGTGAAGGGACCAGGTGTAGCTACAGGATGCTTCTCAACTTGGAGGGCACTGATCACCACTGCTTCCCTCAAGTGATACCTCGAATAAATATATATCTAACAATTCGGCTTCTTAACCAATAATAATCTCCCTGAAATTCTAATATATCGTCCAGTAATTTAAGCGCTAGCATTTAGTTATTTTAGCTTTAGGCTAGGCGAACACTGGGGGCAACACAGTCTGCAAACTGTTTTGCCACCAGAGTGCGCCTAGCCTAATAGTATACGATAAGTAGTAGCATAAAAAATGTTAAAACTTTCAATTTGTTAAGGTGATTTGTAAATTGAAAAAAAGCTTTGTGTGCTTTATTGTGCTGGAAGTGTAAAGCGTGATTGACATTGTTATTCAAGTAAATTTACAAGTTTACTCGTAGTTAACTTTAAAGGAAAACCTCAATCCGATGTGACCTAGGAGTAAGCTACTGTCGTTCAATTGTAAGTTCTGAACTAGTAGTTTTTGAAGTAGTATTTAAGTATCCCAATCCCCTCTCCCCTGCCCCAAGGGGTATTAATGAATATTTATTCTATAGAGATTTTGAATTACTCCAAAAACACATTTTATAATTGAGGTGAACCCCTTCCCTTGGAACTCGTAAAAAAACAATTAGTATGTGAGATGAGATTAGCAACAGGTTTAAATTTAATAGTGTAAATCCAATAGTAGTTTTGAAGTAGTTAAGTTACCCAAATCTTCTTCTTAACCCCCAAGAAAGTCATAAGTGAATATTTATTCTAGAGAGTTTGAATTGCTTCAAAATACAAATATTATAATTGAGGCGAATACCCCTGACCCCTAATCCTCGTACACACCAAACGCGCATTCGCAAACAGTGTTTGCAAACAACTGAAAATACGAAGTCCACACCGGATGCGCATTCTAGACAAACAGGTGTTTTCAAATGTTTGTCCTTGTTCCCAGTCATTTTTCATTATTTTCTTAAACACTTCACTACATCAACAAGTACTAAATAAAACTATATCGCACTTGCATTAACTTTGTTATACGGTTCTATCAAAACTTGGTATAAGCACCCGCTTATTTATTATCATTGGTCATTGGTGAGTTTGTACAAAATTACAATAGACGAAGAGTCTGGATGTCAAAAAAATTTCTCCACGATCATCCCTGAATTTAGATTATTAATTCTACAAAAAAATACAACGCTAAAACATATAGAAATGTTATATAAATAGAAATCTGTTCTTTTGGTGGAAAAAAGATAAATATCAATGTAATGAATATGTAATAAATATAATGTAATAAATATCAATCAATATAATGTCCAAGACCTTTGTTATTCTGTTTGCACGAATTACAATCAGGTGTGTTACTTTTCCGATCTATTCTTATCCACCCCAAGTGCCCAGAACAAGTCATGCTCTGTTTTCTAAATTAATATTTAAAAGAGACAAATTATTTCATCAATCATATTTCACACCTAAATTAAGATAAATTATAGACTACAATACTCACTTAAGAAGCAGTGCTTTTATGTGGGTTTCTGGTACAGTAGGGAACATGGATCGAATTCTATTAAGTGAATCCATCATGGTAGGCTGGTTTCCACTCTGTATAACAGAGGCACCCATCAGAGGAAAATGTCGGCTTGTGTTCCTCTCCTGAAAATTTTGCATAAGAGAGAATTATACTTGAGGGTAAGGTTTGCTGTTAGAAGCACGCAATGACGTCGTTTGTATCAAGTTAGTCCTCAGGAAATGGACTCTTGCGATCTTTCTAGTCATTTAAGTCTTAGAGTAGAGATGCTACGCTAAAAAAGCACGTGAATTGTTCAAATTTAAACGCATATGTAATAATAGGCAATATGAATTTTATTGATATAGGTCGGTGTACACGTAAAGTAGTATTACCATTATAATAAATTTAAAGTAAATTGAAAAAACGTTATTTTTAATTTTGCTTCCGAGCTTACTGAAGGTAATAGAAGCTATGTTATCATTCTGAAGAACGAACATGTTTTAGGTCTACGATTTCAAAAATTCCAAGACATAAATCCGTTTCGGACATCAGGAAACATTTTTAATTCTGTGTCTGTCTGTCAGTTTGTCAAAAGAACTCATTAACTTATTTGAGCGTAATATGTCGGTCTGCGTATCTTAAAAACTACACGTCCAATTAAAAAACACGTCCAATTAAACTACACGTCCAATGAAATTTGTATGGTAGTTCATATATAGCTGATTGTTGGTCCCATATAAGTATCAACCTTCTTTGCTCATTTGTTTCTTTTCTACATACGCACAAACATACATTGATTTACATCAATAGCTTGTAATGTACTTATCTGATTCTCATGAAACTTTTATAGTTATTCGAAAATAACCCGCAGATAACATGAGATTAATTGGAACCGTCTGCACTCATTAACTATTGCTAAATTGATACCCTAATTCATGTAATAAATCAAAAAAAAATTTGACGGAAACAACAGGGGAAAAAATTAAACAAAGTAGACAATAATAACTTGTAAAAGCATCAAATCAATAAAGTACGTGATATGGTGCGAGGAAGCTATGTGCCACACCATTGGCAGTCTATTTTTATAATTAATCTGCGCATCAGAATACTTTAAATGAAAATATAAGAGATAATAATAATGAAACTCCCATGCACGACTATTTCGCGTTCAATTGTCGTTTAAGGTTCAAAGAATGAAATACTAAACAACAAGATTTCCTGTATCGTTGAGAAAGATGTCTTCGGGTTATAAAGAATAGCAAAATACGTGTATACTTAGGTTGAAGAAATTCCAATCATTATCTTTAAGAGAAGTTGCCAAGAGAAATCTGTACCTTATTCTCTATGAGATCTTGTGTACAACTAAATGTCGTATCGATTGCTTATCTAGAAATTGCCTTTTATGTTTATAATAAATATTTAATTTTAATCTATCTTTCCAAATGAGTTACGTGCATGCGGCAGGTTCTAAGGAAAGTTTAAAGTATTTATTTTATTTTTAATAAAAAAAAAAAACTCATAAAGAGAAAGGCTCCCCTTCTTCTGGAGGTGCAGCACGACATTTAGTTTTTCATTACTAATAGCATTACAGTGAAAAGTCGCTTCGAGTATGCACAACTCACGATACCGTAAGCTTCTAGGGATATTAAGAATTACGATAACAACATTAAAGTACATAAAAATAAATTATACTTCGATGAAAATAAATGGAATTTAGTTTTCTGATACTAAGAGTAAATATTACGAAACTCAACATTTGTTCAAATTTATCCAGAAGAGGGAGAGTAACATTTCCTATGCTTCAAGAAACTGGCATTTTAGATCAACGATTTACGATCCATCCGTGAAAGACTAGTTTATTCAAACACGCTGAAATGTGCTTGAGTAAAAAAAGTAGAAAAAAACTATTTCTACGAGGACCGGCATTGCCGAAAGTGTTTAGCGTACTTGCAATTCCGTTTAACTATGATTATCGGGTGAGGTGATATCGAATCCTAGCAAAGTAAGACATGTTTCACACTGATAATGAAATAGAGTAGATGATAAAAGTGGCAAGATTTCCCGTCCTTAAATAATCTTAAGATGAGTTAATCAGGACGTAAAAGAAATCAAAAGGAAAAAAACACCTTTATTTTTATAGATGCAATCTTTTTAAAGAAAACTAATAATCGTTACCTTTTTATGAATTTGCGCAGGGAGCTGACGTAATTCATCGGTGATTTGCTTGATCCTTGGATCCTCCAAAGTTGCGTTATGAGTGAAGTGGTTAACATAAAAACTGAAATGAAAAAGCACATTTACTATTTAAGGCTTTATTTAAACCATCTAAAGGCCAACATGCCCAATACAATTACATAGATATTGTTTCATCAATTTTAACGATACGTTGTTAACCAGTATGTTAATAACGCATAATACAATACGATTTTGAAGGAAGAAACAACAGAAGTGTTGGAACTACATACATCAGTTCCAACAAATGTATTTAATATATTAAGGAAATTGAAAATAATTTTTATTTATTTAAGTGTATACTTTTTACTAGAAAAAAGTTATGGATTTTATTTTAGTCTAAAAGCAAAGTTCGACGTTTCAACTGTTTTTATAACTTAATAACTTTCACATTAACTCTTTCGGTTGCTACCTCTTTCGGACCATACTCGCAGAGAAAAAGACAATCAGCAATAATTCTTTAATGTATAAACATAACTATTGTTACTATTATTAGATATTAAGAGTATTCATGTCATATACAAAACGATTGTTTAGTTATCGGCAATGCAGCTTCAATTACATCGTAAATATATACATCGTGAAATAATAATAATAGTGAAATAAATAATAATAGTCTAACTTTTGTTCAGAGAGTTGGTTTAATATGATCAGTTCTGTTCTACTCTGAAAGGAAAGTTAGATACTTCGAAGTACTTGATAACCCACTTTTCAAGAAGTTTTGGAGGGAAGTTAGATTGACAAGGAAGTTCTGGGTAAACATGACGTGAGAGATATATTGTCAATTTTAATCTGATTTTATTTCTAATTAATGAACACCACGAAATCGTAGCAAATGTTTTTACATTTTAGTTTTGTATTTATTCTAATACATATTGTTGGTTTATATTATTAATCATTAAAAAAGGATTATTTTAGATTGTAAATTCTAAAATACAGTAAATATTATCTTTGTTTTTATATTTATATTAAGCTATATAACTCTATATTAATGATTAAAGTAAGTAAACATAATGCTTCGGGTTTTAAATTTATATGCAATATAATATTTTGGCATAGATTATTTAAAAAAATAAAATAAAAAATGGTTTAGGTTTTAAAATAATATGCATCTGCAATGCACATATGGGAATGTAAATTTATATATTTATATTATTTTAAAAGTGTTAGGGGTGTGATTTTTTAAAGAAAGTAAACAAAATAAAATTGTAGGTTACCAACTACTACGCAGAAAAAAAATAAATAAAACAGTTTATTTACCTTTTGCCTGTTTTAGGTTCGAGTTTGTTCTCCCATCCTGGTGGAAGTATGGCTGGCTTCATGATTGATTCCATCATAAGACAAGATCAAATCTAGAGTAGAGCTAGTTGACTAACAAGTCAGAATGCACTCAAGATGAAAAGTCAATGGAAGTGAAGCATGGTAAGGATGCTCTGTGGACCAAGCGCTCTCTTACTACTGTGGAACAGAAACGCTGTATCTATAGGTTAAAGCTCGGAAAATCAATATAAAGCGCTGCCTTGGGTTGCGGGGATACCGATCAACCACCCTATTTCCATTCTCTGCCAACAGATGTCACTAGTAGTATTATATTCTGATCAATCTCAGTATCCTCTAATCTTTAATCATCTCAACTCTCAACATCACGTAAAGTGTATAAGAAAAAAATTAATTTGAACTATTTTCTCCCATGCCTTTTTCTTCTATAAGCAAAAACGATTTTTTTTTATTTACACCATTATTGCGGGGAAACTATGTGCCACTTTAATTGACGCATTACTTTTTTAATATGATGTGTTTATAAACCCCCGTCAACAGGGGTGCCCGTGCCCATTGCCCATCCTCCCCCCCCCCCAAATATTGTATTTAAATTTATAAAACTTTAAATTATTGGTAGGCTTTATTGGTATTTTCATGTAGGCCTATAGCACCTGGATAAAAATTTGGTTTTTCCGTTCTCCAAGCCTAATCCTGATCATACTGTAATATAAAAACATTGAATACTAATATCCATTAATCATTATGAACATTATTAAAAAGAAAGATAAAATTCAAGTTCAATAGTTAGATAGTAGTGCAATAGTTTAATACTAATAAAAGTTAAATAGGTGCAGAAAATTGTAATAGGCAGCAAATTAATAAATTAAAAAATGAAGAATTCACATGGTTTACCCATCTATACCCCTAATTAGATCAGAGAGGTTTTTCCTTTAAAATGCTTCAAAGTTTCAATAAAGCTTATTATAAAATTATTATAATTATCATTATGAACTTAATGATAACTAATCATTTCTTATTTATTTAAAGTTGACTTATCAAGTCAGGTCACAAAAAAAGGGTGCCTAAACCTCTCTAAACCTAACTTGAACCTAATAAGGTTAATAGATCTGTCCCTGCGCCAAATGCACCTTCTTCCACTACTATTAATATTCTTAAGGCCAATTTACAGCATGATATGTCAGCCTCTGTTTGCATGGTATATCAGCTTCATTCTGAGGACCTGTGGTGTGGCTGTTGCAAGACTATGGACAACCACAGAGGCCATGAAGCTTTCTGGCACTCTCTTGTGGGGAAGTACCCAGCAGAAGCAATGCCACAGGATTATTCTGTACCTCATTAGAACTTCAGCATTTCTTAAGAATTCATTAATATAAATCCTTTAAATTTCCTTGATAATATGAAACCCGCAATACGTGAATAAAACTGGTCGAAGATGGTCAATTTATATCCGGAATGTAGCAACCCACAGATAGTTGGTAGTTTTATATTCACTAACCCTTCAAAGATATCCTTAAATTTCTTCGGTTATATAAAACTCGCAATACACGTAGCTTGGAAGGTAAAAATTACTTTTGAGAACAAAAATGACGGAAGTTAACTACCCATAGGAAATAGTTTCATAATTACGATTTTTTTTTTTTATCCGAGGAAATACGCTTACCTTTTTTTTAATAAAAAGAAATACACATTTAAAGGCATGGATATTCCTTATAATTTCTCAAAAGAGCCAAAACTAAAATGAGTGACTAGATGAATGACGAGATATTCAGGGGTTTCCATACTTTTGTGCCAACTGTATATTACTGTAGTATATGCATTTATATACATTACTATAATAACTTAATAATCTTAAAAGAATTATTGTAATTCTTAGCTAAAAGTAATTTTAAAAGCGACATCATTACACTGTCATTATTTGTATAAATGAATTTAAGTATGCAATTTACACTCACGTGATTTATATCAGTATAGAATGCTGACTCAAGCAATACTTAGAAACACTGACAAACACATACTCTCACAGTTTAATCATACGTCAGAGCCTCCTTGTCAACACCCTAGGCTCGTCGCATTATTCATTTTACTATTCGCATTATATATTTTATTATTCGCATTATTAATTTTCTCATTGTACATTATGTTTTTATACTTCGCACTTCATTTAATTAATTTGCCCCTTGTATCTCGTATACATTTTAAAGACCCGCTGTTGTTGTTTCCAACAAAGGTCTAAATCATAGAGGCAGATTTTGTAGTTTTAATTATTGAATTGTATGTTTATTAAAAATAAACTTTTTAAAAAGATACTCCAGCAGTTGATTCACTTAATTCGTGTTTCGCAGGGAAATGGACATCTTTTATAGAAGTGGTACATTTTGATCAGAAAAAACAAAGGAAGTCTAAATTTCGAATAATTAAATTATTATTCTTGTTATATATCTCTTGCTCACTGTAATTTTTAATCAGTTAAAAAATAATCTATATTTCTTACTTACCGGAACTCGCGATTGATTGGTCGTCAAGAGGACAGGCGTCATCCAGATGTGGATCTGGGAAGAAGCAAAAAGGGCGTGGATAGGAGGAGGGCTGTAGCCAGTCGAAAATGCTATTACCACACTTAGGTAGAAGGAAAACCATTGGCTTATGGGACTGAGGGACTGAGTAGATCCAACCTTAGAATGATCGGAGTCTTAACTGGACATTAAGAAAACATCTGGCATTATTAAAAATCAAAGGGGACCCCTCCTGTCCAGTGAGTGGTGACGCAGAGGAGACGGCGTACCACTTTATCGGAGTATGTGAAGGATATGGAGGACTGCGCTTTCACGCATTAGGAACAGAATAAGCCATTCCTGCGCTTTTTTTTTTTAAAAACATTTTTGCGCTTTCACGCATTAGGAACAGAATAAGCCATAGATGAGGAGTTTGCTACTCTAAAGTGGCGAGGCATCTCCTTTATGCTACTACATAACTAGGAAGATCGAGGGTAAGACTGAGATAGTTCGATGGGTGTGAGTTTCAGGGGTTGCCAAAAAGGACCAATAACATGGTCCAGGTGCTAGGCTTGGCCTCCTCACTACAAGTTTCCAGCGTATAAGTAGGGGAAAGTGGGAAAAGATCGGGTAGCTAACATTTGATGGTTTTTTGGAGCCGAAATATTCCACTTTTAGAGTTCTAAACATATTTAAATTATCCATTGTTAATCTGAGCTCAATATATCAGAATTAAAATGTCGTTGTTCAATTAATTTTTTAGCAATGATTTTTTTTTTTTTTTTTTTGCTAAAAAATGTAAAATTACCCAGTCTTACCCCACTGATAGGCTAAGACTGGTACACGACATGTTAACCTTATTGAAAATTTAAAAAACAACATAATTTTAGTAGAACATTTTTTTGAGTTGGTTTACGGCGTTAACCATTCTACAACAATTACTTGACAATATTATAAATAATAGTCTTATAATCTAATAGACTAACAGAAATAAGGGATAAATATACAACCGGATAAAATTGTAGCACCCGGTCTTACCCCAAGAAATGAGGTTTTAAAACCTGAATATTATCAGACTACCATAAGACAGAATCCTTATTGTTTGGTATTTAATAAATCCTAAGTGAATAAACTGTAAGCTAGATTGACAATCATTTAAATAACTGTGAAGTCTATTATGTAAGTAAAGTTTAAAGGCTAAATAACATTAAAGCTTTGATACTAAAAAACTAACTTTCCGACGCAAAAGTCATGAATCGTCCAAGAACAAAACAACAACATGCCCATTTCTTTCTTCTTGTCAAGTCAAACCTAGATCAACCTACCTGCTCGACAGCATCACTGATAACCACAGAATAAAGAAATACGGTCTTACCCAACTCTTCCCTACATACAGTAGATACAATATAATGCAACAAATTACACAATCCAGATAAAAAAAAGTTAATTCAAGGGAAAGACAAAAATTTAACCATCAAATATTAATACCGTAAGATAAAAACTTTTTTTTCTTTTTTTAAATCAAAATCAAAGCGCTCTTTGTTTTGTTTTTTATAAAAAATGACGTTGAAAATAATTCTCATTCCCCCTTATTAGGGATGAGAACGATAATTATTCATTTCGTGAGGATGGGAGTGGAAGTCAGGAATAATTAACAGAAAGAAATGAAGTAGAGAATAACATTTAAAAAAAAAAACTTGGATAGGGTAATGATCGATATAAACCTATGATAAATGAACTTTAGTTGGATTTTCATGAAGTGGGGGATTCTCATGACAGCTTCATTAATATTACTCTTCTAGGGAGGGGTCAGTGTTTTCTCCTTCTAAACACTTCTAGTATCTCGCAGTATATTTTCAACGTAAACAACTACAGTAAAAGAAGTGTTATTCTCTTGAATATTTTAACGACGAAATTGTATGAATTATTGCTTTAAGGGAAACGAATAATGTGTCACGCCTTATCATTAATCACGTGTTGGCTTTCCTCGATTATTTGTTATAAATCGCTTTAAATTTCCCCCTTTTTACTTTCTCTTATAAATAGTAAATATAAGGAGGGAGTAGACGACGGGAAAATTTGATTTTGATGTATTTACACGTTTTGTGATCATAAAGATAGTTTTTAATAAATATCCGTTTGTAGTCTTGCACAGAAGCGTATAGCTTTAGTTTAAGAAAATCATATCCCGAGGGGAAACCGCGGTTTTGCTGAATTTATTGAATCGACAACCAATAATCAGTCCGATCGGTCCAATAAATCGAAAAAAACATTGTTATATAGATTGATAATGAATTTAAATTCCCATAATATCTCATTTAGTCATTTATTTTAAAATATATTCAACAGGTAGTTGTTTAATTTTTATTATCCATTTTCAACCAACTGACATTAATTTTCATCAATATTTTGTGAACTAAATTTTTCTCGGGAAACGACTTACAATGTTTGATTCATTTCTCGGTATCGCTTTGGCGATACAATTTTTCTGAATATGTTCGCCAAATTTAACCAAAATTTAACCAAAATAGTAGTTAGTTAGTTAGTTAGTAGTAGTAGTAGTTAGTAGGACTGATGAGACATACATTCTTATAACCACTTTTTTGGACAAAAGTGTGACCTGAAAACGAATAAATCCATCAAAATTAAAAAAAAAAAAACTCCTTATTGCACCATCCCAATGGTTTCTCTTAAATATATGGATATGTAGTTTAAGAAATGTTCTCTGTGGATATGTATAGTTTAAGAAATGTTCTCTATGGATATGTATAGTTTAAGAAAGTAAATAACTACTTGTTGATTACTTTTTAATCCGTTTGAAAAAAATCAATTAAATGAGGTATTATAGGATTTAAATACTCGCATAGTATCAATATGAGAAATATTTATTCGATTCCTCAGACTGATTTTTATGTTTTCATGTACAAAGGATAGAAAAAAGTAGATATGGAGAAGTCAAATTCAATTTCAATAAATTGACAATTAAATACAATTTTCTTGTTATTTATTAGCAACAAAATTTACAATTTGTTTAATACTTAACAATACACACATTTTGAAACTTTTATTTTGTATAATTTATTATAATACAAAGAGCACAATCACATATAATGACAATTTGGTTCAGACACAAAATAGTTGAACTGAAAAATTTTCCTGGTTTATGCTTAAATATGTAAACATTAAATTTGCATTATTTTTTTTATAAATTATAAAATAATTGATTTATTAATATATTTCTCACTTATATAATTAATTAATTTTGATATACAAATATAGACACATTGTTTAATCATAGGAAATTAGATGATTGCATTGAACGGTTTCCTCTTTTTTTAAAATAATATCAGGAAGTTTAGAGAATATTTTGAATGGCGACTAATATTTGGTAGTCGATTATGGCGGCCGTTAGTTGAACTAGTTATTGATCCTAAAATAATAAGACTTTAATGATTTTGCTTTTTATAATTCATATTTTATTTAAAAGAGAAAATAGTATTACACTTTTTAGTGTTTTAGGAAAAGTATTGCTAATTCATACGTATATTCATCTAATCAGTTGTTTAGAGATAGCCAATTGGTCTAACTACCTAAGGATTATGGACAAAAATGGTCAAATCTGTGAACGTAAAAATACTCATAAATCACTCTAAAATATTGCCCAGGTAACTACAATAATGATAATAAAGAGTAAGCTAATTTTCTAGAAGTTTCGTAATGACAGAGGTAGCTTCTACCTTTACTTAAACTTATTTACCCATCTGGAAAATACCCAGAGGGGATAAAGCTAACCATCAAAATGATAAGGTTGTCTAAAGAAAAAAAGGATAACTGGTACAAGTTACCTTTTACTTAAACGTATTTACTGGCATATTAAAGTCGTGATAGCTTAGAGCTAACCATCATAATGATAAGGTTTTCTAAATAAAAAAAGTATAGCTGGTAAAATTTACCTTTTTACTTAAACTGATTTACTGGCATATTGTCCAGATGGGTTAGAGCTAACCATCATAATCATAGGGTTTTCTTAAGAAAAAAAGTATATCTGGTAAAAGTTACCTCTTACTTAAACTGATTTTATCTACTTGTTGGATAAAACAAATCACAAGAACTTAACGTTTCAATAATAAGAACAGAAATTATTCCTACCAACTTTTAAGATACCTACAGCTCACCATTTGCATCAAGATCCTCATGAAACCTGCTTTTCTTTTCTTTTTTTGGATTAATCAAAAACATATTATAAAAAATATTTTTAAACTTTTTAATCATTGAGCGAATTCCTTTTTTTTTAAACAAAAATATGATCAATTCTTACAATTTTCATATATGAATTGAAAATATGTTTTATACATTTAAATAATATAAAATCAATAAATATATATATCATTTATCTTTTATAATGAAAAAAAATATTTTTGTTTTTCACATAATAAATATTTAAGTTTTTTCTTTTCAGATTTTTTTTCAAGACATTAACTTTTTAAAAATATTACGAAATTCTAGCTTTACTTTTTATTACAAGCAGCAATAGTTATTATTTTTAATTTATAAATGATTGCCTCTCTATTAAACGTACAATTCACTAATAATTTCTCACTTTTATAAAGTGTAGCCATAAAAACATTTTTATATTTAATTTTTGGTATAAATATTGCTTCAATATCAAAATAGGTCAAGAGAAAATAAATTAAACCCAAACCATTTAACTTATAAACAATCTTAATTTTTGACTATTTCTAAATTTCCCTAATTTTATTATATATACATATACAGGGTGGCACAAAAGTATGGAAACCCCTGAATAACTCGTCAGAAATGCATTTTTTTGAAAAAAGTTAAAT
>KZ651078.1:831168-855676 GCA_001010745.2 Gerris buenoi | reverse complement strand
GAAAGATGGTTGTGCGTGGAATACAACCAGTTAACATTAGGTAGTACTGCAGGCACACCGCCAAGGAGAAGAAGCTGAAAAGTATCTATGTTGATAGTGATGGGTCAGGAGAAAGTGCCAACATCACTTGGCGGGATAGAAAGTTGATTTCACAACTTTTTTGGACTACAGACTTGGCGGGGTGTTTTTTTACCACACAAGTGGTTTTTGGTCAGATATAAAGATGTAGATATAGAAGCGTCTATGGAAGTCATCTTTAAGGTAACGTAAATTTTTAAAAGCAGCTTTCAGCCTTCATAAGACCATCATCATTACCTAAGTAAAAACAATAGGTTATAAACAGGTACCTAAATAATAGTCAATACAATAATTAAAATGCTAACAGCTGCATTGAAAAATAAAAAGAATTGGAATTTACTTGATGAGAAAGTATAAATAATTCCTTTTAAATATGAACTGTTCAGGATCGCTAGAAAACGATTTTCAGCAGTACCGTGACACCTCTACCTCCTATATGATGATACCATTGATCTACCTAACCCACTCTATAGAGTACCCAGGCGAATTCAGAAAGACTTGCCTTGCCATCATCTAAAGAGCTCGCTTAGGTCTTTTTTTTAGACGATCTTACTCCACTGGCCCAAATATCAAATATTTCAATATTTAGCTGACTAAATTTGGAGGAAAGACCAGAAGTGCAAATGAAATAGAGTGTGTGAAACCTGAGTTGTACAGTGTGGAAATTCACGTTGTTTTGTGATAAAAATTTTAATAGGATAACCCTGGTATCCATCCAGGTGTACAATTATTAATTTATTGCTGTTATCCAGCTTAGGAGCTTTGCCCATCGTACTTACAGCTTAGGTGGTCTGCCTTTGGCCTATAAGGCAGAAACCCTCAAGCCTCAAACATACCACTCTCCCTCACCACTCCACTCAGATAACTTATTTACTTATTTTACTAGGCCATTCTGATTGTTATTTGCGAATTATTTTAGTAGATATTAAATAAAACTAGACCCCATTTTTAGAGTTTCGAGGTCATCCAACCCTTATGCTTTTGGTAGTTCGTCCATCCGTCGCATTCTGGAGTATATGCCCCAACCTGTAGCTAGAAATTTGAAATTTGGTATATAAGTTAAACTTTTTATTCTTCCACTTTATAAAATAAAATTTCGTGGCGAGGTCAGAATAACCTTCCCCCTGGTACGAACATATACCAAGAGAAGTATTTTTAATTTTTTTTTAACCTTTCAGAGTTTGATTCTAAAAAAGAAAGGATTTTGAGTCAGATTGTGGATTTTGGTAAGTGTACAAGAGGGTTTTGAGGTTGACAGTTAAAAGTTTGAAGAGCTTTTCACTATTGAGCTCTTCATAAAAAATACAGGACTCATTAATGAATCCTACGATTCCCAAGCTAAAAACGAAGCTGCAAGTAACTTCGCATGTACTTTTAAGTACTTACTACCCCTACACAGAATTGATTTTTGTTGTCCCCCATTTTTGTGATACTATACTACACGGTAAATAAAATAATATAATTGGTAAATCCGACCCAGATTAACCATAAAATAGATTTGGTGTCTAAAATTTCGAGCAAAACGAAGAGTATAAAAATTAAGAGTATTAAAATGAAAAGCATGTGTTTACCTTTTATTTAACAGATTTAATTTTCATTTGAGAATTAAATATTCTATGAAGTAATTATTTTATACTTCAAAAATTTGTTCTACCTATATATTTTTAAAATTATTTAGTGTAAACCTGAATTATTATTCAGACTTGTAGAATCTACATCAGTGAGATTCTACAATCAGTGTAGAAAAATCTATTTTACTATACAGTCATCCAATGCCAAGGCGCGTTCGATGTGAACGTCAACAGCGCCAACATTACCCTTTTATCGGTAAATCAAATTAATAGGTTCTGTGTGTGGCGCGCTCAGTGTGGGCTGAACTTTACAACTGATTTAAGCAAACAGAATCAGTAATAAGTATATGAACGAATAGTTAGCTTATACATATGGTTAAAGTCCAAAATGAATTTATATTAAGAGAGTAAATTGTTCTTCTGCTATTAAGGTCGCTTCCCTAGAGCAAGAAACTATCTGTCAGGCTATACGCAGTGGACGGAGTACTCTAAGGTTTGCTAAACCAGGTTTGCACTGGGCAAGTAATGTCGTATATTACTTTTACTGTTAAGTCTCAATTCTATCTTTTAAGTCCGCCGGAAAATGGTTTTTCAATGGATAATTCGAAATTTTTCGGATCAGTTGAATTAAAATTGATTAAGTACTGATGATAAAATGGTATTCAATTGAATTAAAAAACAATAAAATTTGAATTGCACTTCTTAAATAATAATAGAAAAAACTACAAGAGTTATTTGAAATAAGTTATCAAGTTAAAACTATACTTTCTTTTGGCCAATTTTTGGAACGAAGTTCCTTATGGCACGTTCTGGAGCCCGGGAGTGAATCCGAAAAAACGACCAAAATCACCATCACAAAATCACCGTCACGAAATCTACAGATGACGATAACTTGAGTAAAAGACCGAGTTAGATGAAATTTTGTACACATGTTCATTTTACCAATGCCCAGGCTGAGTTCGTCGGAAAACGTTATCCGCCCAAGCGTTCACGCGCAACGCTCGCGTAAACGTAAGCTTCAAAAGACAGGAAAAAGTGCTATTAAGGAAGCTTGTTACTTGACTTGTTTTAATTATTTTTGTAATATATATGTCAAAAATGTCACTTTGTTTTGTAAATAAATAAAATATAATCATGTAAAATTACACCCTGACACAAGCAGAAGCTGTAAAGAAGGGAAGAGATATATTTTATAATATTTTAAATTGATTGGCCGAGTAGGTAAAAAACAGTCCTATTTCAATCCAAACTCCTTTAACAAACATACTCTTTCACTATAAACTCATCATGATCAACTTTTTTCTTACATTTAATATATATTTATAGTAAGACGCTTGCTTTAATTATACAAATAATGATTTTCTTTTAATTTTGCCTTAACTCTGCCAGGTACAAACAGTTACTTACTTTTAATTTTGCCTCTTTTCTAACTCCACCATGTATAAGTAGTTAGAAATGTATACGTACTTAGCAGTAGGATTTTATCATTTATATTTAATGAAAAATGTAAGGAACTTCGTTCCTACCAGTGTCCCGCGACACTGGTTTTTTTTAACTCATTGTAAATTTTATTATAAGTATTTTTATATAATATGAAGGTATTAAGGGGTGAGAAAGACCATTATTATTGTTATTTCAATATGAAGCCAATGAATTTTTATTAAACTTGATTATGTTATTCAAAGTGCATGGTTGTCTTTGATCAGGGTCCAAAAGAATTGAATTATTATTTCTAGTATTGTAACATTTTCTTGTAATAAATCAATTTTTTTCATTCTTCGTTCTTTCATAATAATTTGGAGAAACCATAAATATGGTAGTAATGTTCCCAATTTATTTATGAGAATTAATCTATACTTTAATACACAGCTTATTGCTTAGTAAATATTCATTTAAGGAATTACCTGTTAAGTGAGAGATAATCTCATCAATTACACTTCTTAACATACATGATTGATTACATTTTTTTAATAAAAATCAACGCGTGTTTATAAGAGGTCTCTCAAACATTTTCTCAACGTTAACGTAAATATTTAAAAAGCCCGTGATTTATGCAAAGGGTGAGGTGTTAGGGTAATAATTCAACTGGGTTTTTAATGTCGGAAGGGGGTTCCAAGTTGCTGCGAGTTTTAGCGCCGAGTAATTTCCCAGGAGTAAGCGATAAATTTGTCCTATGACTTGACAGAAGCATTAAAGTTAATCGCTGTGGAACGGGCCGGCCTTTGTGCAGGCTAACGAACGTGCTTTACTCTCATCTAGCCTAGACCTTTACTAGATCGGATATATATTTATATCAAGATATTTTTACACCACTGGAAAAAATGTTAAGTGACGGGGGAAAACAGAGGGAAAAACGCAAAAACGAACACACAAAAAACAAGTGGGAAAACACTTATACGTATTTTGTAAAGCAAATAGGGGCGAACGTATGCTCATTTGGGGCGAATGCTCTAGTGTGTTCCCACCTTTAGGGCGGGGATACACTTAAGCATTCGCTCCGAATGAGCATGCGTTTCCGTTTGGCTCGATCTGTCCCTTTCTAAGCAAATCTGGGCGAACATGCTCATTTGGGGGCGATCTTTCCATGATCGCCCCATCTGGTGATCTGTCCATGATCGCCCCATCTGGTGATCTGTCCATGATCGCCGCTGATGATGCATGCTCATTCGGGGTGAATGTTCTAGTGTGTCCCCGCCTTAAAACGCACTTGATTTTTTAAGTTAGTCGCCCTTATATAATTTATAATACAAAGATGAAGAAGAAAGAAGATAGAATGAAGAAATAATAAAATCTATGATGATTAACTACTGAAAATAAATAAAATACAATTTTTTATATACTAACGTTCTACACTCACACATTATATATAATTTATATTTATATTGCTAAAACAGTAAAACTATTATTATTTGAACTAACCTGGGGCCAAGTTCGTCAGAATAATTGGATTTCCAATCATAATCAAGGCAATTTAAAGCAAAAAAGTCAATTAAATATAAAACCCTTAACTACTGGTGCGACGAAACCACAGGATCCTAGGTCTAAGCAAAAAACCTAGAAATTGAACAGTAATCTAGCATGGCAGACATCTGCATTCACTTTGTAGGCCCAATGGGCTTTCGGTTTACATATAGGTCGAGCACGAAACACACGCTGCACTAGCCTGTCTTCTCCCATTATATTGACTAGTCAATACCAGCATAGGTACTGTATTTGAACATAAATTGACAGATAAAATGCTCGCAGAGTTCTGCATTTCTCGTAACTCTCCAGTGCTCTTAGTTCTATTTGCGCAGCTCCGTTAACCACAAAGGTCCTGTTTTATGGGTAAGAGCAAACGACCTAATATTGCAGAAAAATAGTTTTTTCTTTTAAAGTTTAATATTGTAATTCGAAAAAAAATTAAATATTCGAAAATGGTAATTTCTATGATATTTTTTATTTTTTTTTTATTACTAAACCATTATGAATAATGCAAAAATCATTGATAATTTTTTTTTCTGGAATATATTAATCTAGAAGCAGGAAAATGATAATTTGATTTTGTGCCTGAGAGAGCTTTGAAACACTTTATTCCAATTATGCGCTTCTTAACTTTCTAATTTTTCAATTGATTAATACTCAGAGTAAAGGATGATTAGTTTATTTTTTTTAATTAATTGTCATTTGATGGTAATATTATCAATGGTGAAACACTTCAAAGCGGTATAAATCTGTTGTCATTTAAATGCATCAGGTTTTACTTAATGTTATTGACCGAGCGAAGCGAGGTCTATGTTTTAACTTTTTCGTCCCCGGTCTTGCCCAGGTACTGGGCCGTTTTGCATTTCGTTTGAAAATGTTTGTTACGCGCTTACGACCAAACGCTTTGTTCGATTCTTCAAATTTGGCATGGATGTTCTTTGAAGTCATGAAAAATAACGTATGAGTTTTATATTTGATGAATTTAATTTTTACAATTTTTATAAACAAAAATAAAATTAAAAATATTTTTTGTTTATCATGAAATTTGGCATGAATATTCCTCCAAGTCTATAAAATAAATATGTATAGTTTTTTTGTTATATATATTTTTTAATTAATTTAAAAAAAAAAAGTTTAGACTTTTTTTCAAAAAAAAAAAAAAAAAGTTTTTATTTTTTCTTGAAATTTGGAATAGATGTTCCTTTAAGACATTAAAATCGATTTATATGGTTTATTTTCTTAAAAAATGTTTAGAAGTAGCATAAAAATAACCTTCCCAACGGGGAATCGAACCCGGAATCCTCCGGTTTAAGAGCTAGCTGGAGCTAGAGAGACCGGCCTCCTCCGGGATGCGCGCGCAACACATTATTTATTATTTCACAATACACATCGCCATTTTTCTCTTTTAATTGCTTACTGTTCATTACCTACAAGTTTATTTTATCTTTCGCCGACAAGAATATGTATGGATACTTCATAATAGTTAAGAATATTTATTATATTGTAAATCTTTCTGCGTATTTATCTTATTTTTCTAAATTGCCTTAACTCCTGATGAACCTAATATGCTGAAACTTGCACAGATTATTCTATTTTTATATTTTCGCGAGGTCTACTGTTCACAGAACTACTAGTTAAGTAATAAATTCAGGTGTCTTAAGGCCTAATGGCCAAGACAAAATGTTTGGGCAAACCTGATTTCGGGCAAATTTACCCATACACCCAAACATACACGTCAAACATCCTGTTTGCACAAACATCAGTCAATCAATTTTTATAACTTATAGATGACTACTACATCATTTCATACATACCAATGAGTATTATACTTGAAAATGTGAGGTTTTTTAGACCTTTTACTATAAAGAGACGCGCACAGAGAGAGCTAAGGTGAACGACGAGGGAACTTCCACTCATAATAATTATTGTGTGGTTAGATCAAAGAGGAGAACCATTAATATCAATATCTAATTCATATTATCTCATCATTTTCAAGCAATATACTCCTTTAAGTAACCTAACCAAAGTAGAATGTAACAAGGAAAATGTAGTCATGTGTTTTTGAAAGTAAAGAGAAATATTTGATGTAGGTTAAGAGCTAGGCTATATAATACATGAGTAGAATACATAATGAGGAACCAAAGTTAAGGATTTATTCCTGACTTATTACTTGAAATAGCAAGAATCATAGCAAGGAATACATAAAAAAATTATTAAGCAATAATAAGCTATAGAATTACATGATTTATGCTAATTTAGATGATAAGTTAAACATAAACATGTTATCAATAACAAATTAGTTTAATTATTGATTGAATTACATTTTAATATTAATTCTTTTACGTCCTTAGCAACACAACATTATAGGTAGTTTATTATAGGCCAGGTAATTGATCAGTAATTGACCTCGAAGGGGTCTAATTAAATTAATTGATTAACAATATTGGTGAACCATGTATTACCTGACCAGAAATTAATCCTTAAGCAGATAATATGGGTATTTAAATTTTTAACAGGTGGGTTACGTATCCAAAGCTTTCCGCTTAATCAATTCCTAATATTTAGTCTTTTAATATGATTAATAAACTTTTAACATTAAAAAAATCATTATAAGTCAACAAAGAGCTTGTAACAAGCTAATTCACACAAATTAACATTAATATTTACACTTATATTGTATTTGATCAAATTTCACACCACATTTGTTCTGCATTGTTGTATTCATTATTCGAGTTAAATTTTACGAAATTATTCCACCTTAAATCTCATATTGTACTACATAGCTCCTTATCAGTCAATTATATTGTGAACGAATTGAATTGAATTATATATTTTAATTTATGGTAAATTTACAGTATATAATGATGATGGAATGTTAATATAACATTTTTATTTAATAATAAATCTGGTGATCTGTCCATGATCGCCGCTGATGATGCATGCTCATTCGGGGTGAATGTTCTAGTGTGTCCCCGCCTTAAAACGCACTTGATTTTTTAAGTTAGTCGCCCTTATATAATTTATAATACAAAGATGAAGAAGAAAGAAGATAGAATGAAGAAATAATAAAATCTATGATGATTAACTACTGAAAATAAATGAAATACAATTTTTTATATACTAACGTTCTACACTCACACATTATATATAATTTATATTTATATTGCTAAAACAGTAAAACTATTATTATTTGAACTAACCTGGGGCCAAGTTCGTCAGAATAATTGGATTTCCAATCATAATCAAGGCAATTTAAAGCAAAAAAGTCAATTAAATATAAAACCCTTAACTACTGGTGCGACGAAACCACAGGATCCTAGGTCTAAGCAAAAAACCTAGAAATTGAACAGTAATCTAGCATGGCAGACATCTGCATTCACTTTGTAGGCCCAATGGGCTTTCGGTTTACATATAGGTCGAGCACGAAACACACGCTGCACTAGCCTGTCTTCTCCCATTATATTGACTAGTCAATACCAGCATAGGTACTGTATTTGAACATAAATTGACAGATAAAATGCTCGCAGAGTTCTGCATTTCTCGTAACTCTCCAGTGCTCTTAGTTCTATTTGCGCAGCTCCGTTAACCACAAAGGTCCTGTTTTATGGGTAAGAGCAAACGACCTAATATTGCAGAAAAATAGTTTTTTCTTTTAAAGTTTAATATTGTAATTCGAAAAAAAATTAAATATTCGAAAATGGTAATTTCTATGATATTTTTTATTTTTTTTTTATTACTAAACCATTATGAATAATGCAAAAATCATTGATAATTTTTTTTTCTGGAATATATTAATCTAGAAGCAGGAAAATGATAATTTGATTTTGTGCCTGAGAGAGCTTTGAAACACTTTATTCCAATTATGCGCTTCTTAACTTTCTAATTTTTCAATTGATTAATACTCAGAGTAAAGGATGATTAGTTTATTTTTTTAAATGAATTGTCATTTGATGGTAATATTATCAATGGTGAAACACTTCAAAGCGGTATAAATCTGTTGTCATTTAAATGCATCAGGTTTTACTTAATGTTATTGACCGAGCGAAGCGAGGTCTATGTTTTAACTTTTTCGTCCCCGGTCTTGCCCAGGTACTGGGCCGTTTTGCATTTCGTTTGAAAATGTTTGTTACGCGCTTACGACCAAACGCTTTGTTCGATTCTTCAAATTTGGCATGGANGGGGGGGGGGGGGGGTGCACGAGAAATGCACTTTTCAAGGAGTGGGCGCAATGAAAACACGAACAAAAATATATATTTTATTTTAAAAAATTCAGTTTAAAAAATGTCAACCCCTAGACTTTAGGGGATGATTTTTGGGGCTTCCCTATCATTTTCCTATGATTGGGTTAAAAAGTTTTTATATTGTTGTGTTACATACGTGATAGAATGCGAGGAAGGTATGTACCACCCTGATTGGCAGACTATTTTTTAATCTGCCAAACATTTTTTGTTCCCTGGTCTGTTAGATTTTTTTTTTAAATTGGAGAGATAACTTTTTTTTGTCTTTCAAAACGAACACATAGCTTCCATTATCATCGGAAAGTTCGGAAGCAAAATGAGGAAATAATTAAATAAATTTGACAATAATGAGTTGTAAAAGCATCATTTTAATAAAGTACGTGTTAGGATGAGAAGAAGCAATGTGTTACACTAATAGACACACTATTTTCTATAGTAATATCTATGTATAATAAAGAAATCCACGTAATACATGGTGATGAATAATTTCTTAAATATGCATTATACTATCTCAAATGTCAAAAATAATTTTTAAAATAGTGCTTTATGAAATGCTAGTAGCCTAAAGTAAGGCAGGGACATAACTTATATCTTCCATAAAAGCATTCCTAGCATACAGTCTTGGCCTTTATGAATACCTCAAATATCCATGTAACAATTATTATAAGCACAAGGAAATAGTTACTCATGTAAAGGTTTCTATTTAAATATTCCAAATATAAATTATGTTGTTTTATAAAAATAAATGTATCAATGTAAATATTATCAAATTTTTATCTCATAATTTCAATTTCAAAAACATTATTTAGTAATATACATTTGGTTTTTATATATATCTTTTTTTTTTTTAAATAAAGAACAAATTTTTAATTCAGGACTTGATTCTATGCTATGGAGTATAACAAAAAAAAACATAAAGTCAGTTTTTAAGTTTTTGGTAGCTTTCATACTACGTAAAGTATATTTTTTAAATTTAAATCAAATTATCCGGGAGCTGGAGTCTGTTTTTCTCTGTTTGTTTCCCGTTGTTAAAAATAATTATAATTTGATTGCAATATTAAAAAAAAAAACACAAAGTTAAAAATACGAACGTTTTAATATAACTTATATAATTTCATTTCATCCATTTATTGTAATAAAAAATAATCATATAAATTATACATAAATAAACTAAACATTGAAGTTTTTAAACTTATATTACAATTCAGCGAACGCTTGGTCCCTTGAAGGGTATAGAGTTGCAGGATAACTTATAATATTTAACTTATATCTTTATAATTTTCAAATTTAGAATAATACAATTGATTTCCTTAAATTAATTAATTTATGTAATTTTATAGCTAAAAAAAAAAAAAAACTTATTATAATATAGAGTTATATTATTCAGAATACTTTTAGAAAATCATTGACTGAATTAGTCCAAAAATAAAAATAATAATAAATCGTTGGTTAAAAAAAATGGTTGGTAAATACTATAAATAAAATATGGTACGTCCAGAATGCAACCACTTTAATCAATTTTATTCATATGATTGGTCAATGTGATTTGATTGAAAATCAACCAAGAAAATATATTTGCATACACATCACTTTTCTTTATAGTAACACTAAAATCGGATTCTTTTAAAAATAGTCAAATGGATAGTGAAATATAAGAATAGAGAGGAGGAATAGAGTTTTATTAAGGGCAGATAATCTGTCTCCTTTTTCCTGTCAAGATCTTTCCGTTCTTTGATATTTCCTTTTAGCTGATTAAACTTGAAACAAATTTATTTTATTTTTGCAGATTGTCCCAGCTTTAATCTTAAAAAAATATACTTAAGGAAGAATACTAATATTATACAATAATAAAGCATATGGAATAAGAATATATTGCCTCCGAGCTTACCAAATGCGCTTCCGTTGCCTTGTATAAATTGATTTATACTATTTATTTTGTTATGTGGTCGTTCTGAAGAACGAAACATTTTTAGGTCTCCGATTTCAAAAATTCTAAGACGGAAATCCGTTTCAAACTTCAGGGAACATTTCTGGTTCCGTGTATATCTGTTAGTATATGTTGTTTAATTTTTTCGAACCAACACATCTTAAAAACTACATGTCCAATTTTAATGAAATTTGGCTGGTAGGTCATAATTAGCCCATTATTAGTCCCATATAAGTAGCAACCTTCTGCGCCTATTTGTTTCTCTTCCACATGGGCACAAAAAATCATTTATTTACACCTATAGCTTTAAAAGTATTTATCTGATTTTTATGAAACTTCAATAGTTCATCGTAAGTAACCCGCAGATAGCCCCAGATTTATTTGAACCGTCTGCGCTCTTCAACATTTGCTAAATTGATACATTAATTCGTGTGAAAAATCAAAGCAATTTTGACAGATTAAAAATACGAGGGAAACAATTAAACCAGTTACAATCATAGCTTTTAAAAGCTTAAAATCAATAAAGTACGTGGATAGGATGCGAGAAAACTATATGCAACACCAATTGGCAGCCTATTTTTAAAACATTTTTGTTTTCTTTTTAACTTAATTCGCTGGCGCTTAAAAACTTAACTGTCCTTAACTGACATTTTGCTACAATACAAGCTGCATATTTATTATTGCGTTCCAGTCATCAGTGCAGAACGTAGCAGTTCATTAGGAACGCGCTCAAGTTCAGTAGTCTAGCCATCGAATTTAGAGTATGTTTTGAGGTAGGCCATCCTCTCCAGTTCTGACAATGGATGGTCGTGAGTAATTAGATGAAGGCTTTCTGATGACATATCCGAACTCAAGAACAATCCTTTGCAGCCACTGCTTAATTGATCTGACCATGTGAGCGGAATCCTGTTGATTGCGCTTCCACCAATCAAGTGACTTCCAAAAGAAATAAATCCCTCATTGACTTCTACTTTCAAAATATACCCTTAATAGTTTTAAACACAGTTGTATTTGAACTCATTTTATCGTAACTCATTTCCTACTTAAAGGTCGTCAGAAAGCCTAGTCTGAACCCCTGTCGACAATTAGCTGCGGTCAGAGCCAGAAAGGGTGACCTGCCATAGAGCACTTAACATTTTTGATACCTTTAAAAAACCAGTAAGCGAGTTCCCGGGGAACTGTTGCGTTTCGATATTGCCGACTTACCACGAAGATTAATAGCTTTAGATAAGGCAAAAGAGAATTATTTTAATATGTATATTTTTATTTCTATTTTCAAAGCTTTGTACTCGTATTATCCAATTTCTTTAAACATTTAATATCATCCAATTTTCTCTGAAAACTTAATAAGAACTTTTAATACGAGAGCTCTAATATATGTTTACGACTTTTTTAAGAACGCCTATATATAAAACTTTTCTTTACGGAATATAATATCTTTAGACGGAAATACTAGTTTTTAAATTTAGCTGAGTTATATTTTCTTCTGGAAACAAATAGGGTCATATAAATAAGTAAATTATAACTGTATTCACCCTTTATATTTTAAATATGTATATATATATATTTTATAAAACTAGTAATTTAAAGCTGGAGTTTAAAACTTATTATATACATTATAATATTATTAAATCACATAGAACAACGAAACAATTATAATAATAATGATAATTGGTAGAATAATTATTCATAATTATTCATATTTATTAATTATTATTAATAATAATTATTCATAGAATAATTATAATTGGTAGAATAATTATTCATAATTATTATTCATAATAAGACTTTAATAGTATAGTTAGAGACATTGCTGTTGTTGTTGTAGTGATTACGAAGGTACTTATGGATTTCCAGTTAATTATTCTATAGTACTTAAGGATAGTTTATGTATAATATGGATTATTAAATAGTAGTCTCTTAACAAGTTAAAAAAAAAATTCATACGGTGCATACATTTTTGAAAAAGATCGACTGATTATTGTATTTTCATCAGAAATACATAATGTGTACATGTTTCAGCTTTCTAGGTAGTTGGGGGGGGGGGATCAAATTTAGGTTACACGATTTTTAGTAATCCATTAATTAACTAATGACTGACAATGTCACCGGAAAGACATAATCTGTTCTAGTTTCAGCATGGAAGATCGTCGGGAAGTGGGTCAAATTTAGCTTACAATATTTGAAGATAAACAATCATTATACAAGTTAAAGTTAAATACAATTGAGTAAATACACCAGAGTTATTAGAATAATTTTATCGTGATAATTTTAATAATATTTTAATTTTTTATTTCTAATTTTGAAAATTGATTCGAAGTTTTGTAAAAATTCAAATTTAAATGCATTCCTTGATGAAGTCCCGGAAATCATACCCTGATTATGTAATAACTGATGAGTCAGTTTATTGTAACCAAAACGCATCAGAGCACAATGCAGAATACATGATAATAAATAATACTATATATAAATATACTATATAAATAATACTATACAGGGTGTTTGGTCGAAGATGTAACAAACGAAGAGGGCAGATTCTACTCATCATTTGCAACAAAAAACACTATGTATACCATGGGTCAATTCTCAATAGTTTCGCCACTATACATTTTTTTGTTATTTTCCAAGGTACGTCCATTTTACTTTAAAAATCGATTGCTGCACCTAAAATATTGATGATAGAGCTGAAATAAAGGTACCGTTGGAAAGAGGAGAAAATTTCAGTTTAGAAAATGTCTATTTCAAATGCTTTAAAGGAGCAAAACATATCCATAAATTTCATTTTATTGTTAATTTTATCAAAAAAATTAAAATTTATTTTTGTTTAAGCCTGTAATTTAGCCAAAACGGCATGAGCTACAGTTTGCCAAATTTCAGTAAAACTTCTCCATTTATTCCCCTTCAATTTAAGTACCATAACACTATTAGTTGATATGCAATTTTTTTGAGCTATGATTGAGTTTTTGTAAAAAAACGACCGTAAAAACGCGTACAGACCACCTTACGTGTTACCTAGAGGAGATGTCTTAATTTTTATAATTACCCAAATAAGTGAGATGAATGAGCGGTTTTTTTTTTCACATTAAATTAAAGAGGACTGCAGACCATAATGACCATAGGTCCATCCTAATTGACCATAGTCCTATGGACTATGTAAAAGGAAATTTTAACTCTTATGATATTTGACCGGAATATTATTTATCATTATAAAAATGGCAAGTATTATTTTTATTTTATTTTTTTCAAACTTAGTCATGCTAAATGCAATTATTCATTAAAGAATAAAAATAAGGGGGGTTGACATTGTTAAAAAAAACACAACACACCCTGTGGAAACAGTAATAATACTACACTAAAAATAATAATGCTATTGTAGAAATAAGTTTTGTATAGAAAAACTTGTTGGACAAATTCATTAATGTAGAATTGCATTTAACATGATTAAGTTAAAAAAAAATATATTTTATACCTATTTCACATTTTTATAATGATAACTTACATTGGTCAAATATCATAAGAGTTAACTTTTACATAGTCCATAGTATATGGTCTTTTACATAGTCAATATGGTCATTTAGGGTTGACCTATGGACAGTATGGTCTGCAGTCCTCATTAATTTAATGTGAAAAAAAAAATCCGCTCATTCATCTCACTTATTTGGGTAATTATAAAAATTAAGACATCTCCTCTAGGTAACACGTAAGGTGGTCTGTACGCGTTTTTACGGTCTTTTTTTTACAAAAACTCAATCATAGCTCAAAAAAATTGCATATCAACTAATAGTGTTATGGTACTTAAATTGAAGGGGAATAAATGGAGAAGTTTTACTGAAATTTGGCAAACTGTAGCTCATGCCGTTTTGGCAAAATTACAGGCTTAAACAAAAATAAATTTTAATTTTTTTGATAAAATTAACAATAAAATGAAATTTATGGATATGTTTTGCTCCTTTAAGGCATTTGAAATAGACATTTTCTAAACTGAAATTTTCTCCTCTTTCCAACGGTACCTTTATTTCAGCTCTATCATCAATATTTTAGGTGCAGCAATCGATTTTTTAAAGTAAAATGGACGTACCTTGGAAAATAACAAAAAAAATTATTGTGGCGAAACTATTGAGAATTGACCCATGGTATATATAGTGTTTTTTGTTGCAAATGATGAGTAGAATCTGCCCTCTTCGTTTGTTACATCTTCGACCAAACACCCTGTATATACATGATATAAATAAATAATACAGTTCAGTAAACTTATTCAAATCTAAATTATATTGTTAATTTAAAACAGTATGAAGCTATGGTATTATTTTGTATATCATTTCAACCTGTCTATTTAGTATGATAAAGAGCATCAATGTTACATTTATCTCTGAATTGAATGGCATGATACACACTTTGAGATGTAACTTAATCCAATTTGTTCTGTCATTGTAACACATTGGGATCTGGCGATTTCCATACATGGGGAATGGATTCTCATCACCTTATTGTGGTTTGACGTTCTACATGACTAGAATATCACTGGAGGTGAAAATTTAACCAAGGGGTATGGGGAAAATATAACTATTTTCGTAATACCTTGTATTTTCAAATAATTATTATTTAGTGCATAATAACAGGAGACGAATTAATGAAAAGTATCTAAATCTAGAAAAAAAGGAAGGTATAACTAATTCTTCTTGATTCCTGGTGCTACTAACAGATTAACTAACAAATAAATACTTGTATAGCTTAATAAACAATAAATATAGTTTATAATTAACTAGGAGGCTCCACCCTCTACTTGCTATGCTCTTAACTTACTGTAGATAACGGGAGCTATAGGCCGATTTACACGTATTAAGTTGTTAAGTGATTAACTAAATTTTACTGACTTAATTGTTAGAAAGCGTTTACACGTATTCATACTTAATATTTAGTTAAGCTGTTTAGTTCACTAATAATGGACGTTGAACAACGAGTTCAGTCATAAATACTGTCTTAAAAATTATTTTAAATTAGTTTTTGGACGAAATAAAGTATGTATGTATTTGTAAATAATATATAATTTTTGTCGAATAAAACATTTTTAAATTAATAATTCCTTTTATTATCTATACAAGACTGAATTGTTTTGACATAATCAATTGATTGACACATCAGATTTCCCCCCTAAATTTTGTACCCCTCATCTGATCGATATGCCTCTTCCAGACGTCACCATTATTCATTTTCACTAGGTACATAACTGCACCTATTTTTTCTTTAACCTCTCCAAAGCTCCACTTCACTGCTTGACCTGTTGCATAGTTCNTGATAAGAAATCCGCATTTCCGTGCTTAGCTGTGTTTCTATAAATTATCTGATAGTCAAACCCAGAAAGAAATAAAGCATAACGGATAAGCCTAGTAGCTGAGAGTGTAGGTAATGCTGTATGAGGTCCTAATATTGAAACAAGTGGTTTGTGGTCCGTGATTAGTATAAATTTTCGCCCATAACAAAACGGAAAAAATCGCTTTAACCCCCAGTAAATTCCTAATGCTTCTTTGTCAATTTGACTGTATTGTTTTTCACTTTTATTCAAACTACGTGAGGCAAATGCTATCGGTTTTTCATCGCCGTTACTGTATCTATGCGATAACACCGCACCTAATCCTACCGGAGAGGCATCTGTTGCCCGAACTAACACTTCTTTAGGATCATAATGGGCTAAGGTCCGTTCTCCTATGATCTCTTCCTTTACCTTTTCAAAACTCTTCAGACCATTCGTACTTTATCCCTTTTTGCAATAATTTATTTAAGGGATTCAATAAAGTTGCCAAATGAGGAATAAATTTGTTGTAGTAATTGGCCAGTCCCAAGAATGCTCTCAACTTCTGAATATTTTCTGGACTTTTCGCCTGTACAATTGCTTGCACCTTCTTAGAAGACTTATGAAGCCCTTTCTCATCAATTATGTGTCCGAGATATTCGATACGTGTCTCAAAAAATTTGGATTTTTCTTTATTCACTCTTAAATTTTGCTCCGTTAATTTACTAAATACCATTTTTAGTCGTCTTAATGTTTCTTCTTATGTCCGTCCTGTCACAACTATGTCGTCAAAAAAGAAATAAACTCCAGAGATACCCTGTAACGTTCTATCCATGAACCTATTCCAGAGTTGGGGTGCCGTTTTGACTCCGAACATCAACCTGTTGACCCTATACAGACCTTTATGTGAACTTAATGTCTGCATTGCCACACTCTCCTCGTCCATTCCCATATGCAAGTACGCATTGCTTATATCTAACGAACAAAAGTACTTGGCTCCACTCATACTAGCATATATATCTTCTATCCCAAGAATGGGGTATGGTTCATCCTTAATAGCTTTGTTTACAGTAACTTTGTAGTCTGCGCAAAGTCGTAAACTCCCATTCAGTTTCACTACCGGTACTACAGGAGTTCCCCATTCTGAAAAGTCAACTTTGGAGATAATATTTTCCTTCTCTAATCTCTCAAGCTCTTTTTCAATTTTTTCTCGAATAGCGTACGGTACTGGTCTTGGCTTCCAATATATTGGTCTGGCCCCGTCCTTTAAATAATAATGTCCTCTAACTCCTGGTATTTCGTCCTTCTGTAGCGTTGTAATAAATTTGTGTTGTAGTGCACATATGTTTGGTTTAGGGTCTAAATGATTTTTAAGTATTTTTACCAGATCTTCGTAGGATTTATCTTTCGGGTCTTCTGGAGCCCATAAGTCGTATAGTTTTTCATGTAGCTGTGGCGTCAGTGCATGTAATAACGTGTAAGGTTTCATGTTTCTGTCTAAATTCGGTTTCAATTTTAAAAATGTTTCAAATCTGTTAATGAAATTTAGGAACGATTCATTTTCTTGAAATGTAATAAAAGTCAAATTTGTTGTCGGTGAATTAAATGCATGGTTTCCTTCTGGATCAAAACTATATAAACATTTATTAGAATTTAAATCTGGGTTTGTTCTTACTAAACTACTTATTTTTGTTTTCAGCTGGTAATAAGTATTTTCGATATCTTCTCTATACTCGCTCTCTTCGATTGGTAGCTCATTCTCTTCAAATAACGACTCCAGCTCTNGGGGGGGGTTACTAGTGGGAAAGAGTCAACCTTACTAAAGAGTGGAACAAACTGGAAGAAACTTTACTCGAGTAAAGGGTCAGGGGAGTTTAAAACGTTCAACTACCGAGAGACCCCACCCACATAAACCCACTATCTAAATAAAGAATAAATTAAGATATTTAGAAAAAAAGTGTAAATTTACTTTAACAATTCTATACAAACCGTGTTTATATTAAAGATTATACAAACAAATTTATTGCACAAGTTTTCGCAATCCCGTCAGTTCTTAATTTCTCGATCTTCTTATTAATATTTAAAAATGAATAGTCACTATATTTTTTTCTTTTACCATGATATTTTAATTGTTGCCAATGCAACATTAGGCTAGGCGCACACTGGCGACAAAACAGTCCGCAGACTGTCTGCGGTAAAAAGCGACTGGAGGGCGACAGTTTTGTCGCCGCACCCTCGCACACTAGAGACAAAGCAGTCTGCAGATTGTCCGCGAACTGTCTCCCGGCGCAAAAGACAGTTGGAGGCCGCGACATTTTAGTCGCCGCACCCTCGCACACTAGAGAAAAGATATTTTAAGATATTCTTGTTAAATTGAATTTTTCTTGTAAAGAAAAATCCTGTTATTTTATTTTCTATCAAAATTTACCCCAATACGATTACAACTGTGAATAGTATTCGTCAACACAAAACTCTAGTGTTATATATCTATTTTACGTTTATTACTATTAATGAATGTAGGTTATATTCGGGATTCAGAGCTCTGTTTTCACAAGAATGGTTGTTTTGTTTGTTTGCTTTGTTTGTTTTGTTTTATTTGTTATAACACTCTAACATTGTCCGGCTCAGGGTAGAGTGAATGTGAACATAACGTACGATGAGAACGAGTTATCACAAATACAGATAGAGTAGGTTTTATACAATCAAAAGCTTTTTTTTATCTTACAAGAGCACTTTTTCCCTTGTATATTTTTTTTCGAAAAATTGAAAAGTAGCAGAACTGTTTTTTTGCAGTATCAACTCACGCTTCAAAAAAACGCTCAACTCACGCTTCAAAAAAAATGTACGTTCTGCAGAAAAAGTCATGACTAGAGAGATAGACATCGCTTTTTTTCCTTTTTCCTATTACAAAAGTTGTTTTTTACACAGCAAATTTTCTGGGATTCTATGTATTCTCTGGGATGCAAGTTATGTGTAACTAATAAAAAAAATCAGAAAATTGAATTTAGCGGAAATGTGAATTTATATGTTTGACTCTGAGGTAACGAACGTTAAGTGTCTGATTCAGACGTACAAAAGAGTAACATAAACTGAATTACTCATATCGAAAGAGAAGTGCATTATTATTATGATCATATTTTTATGATGCTGAAGAATGAGTGTTTTTGAAATTTAAATAATTATACTAGGAGTAAAAATTAATTAAATTGCAGCTTGATAATGACCCAAGGTCAGTTGAAATACAGCAGTTTTTTTTTTTTTTTTTTTTTTTTTTAAATGAAGAATTAAAAAAGGTTTTATAAACAACTTACCAGACCATTGGAATTAGTTTCTAAAAAATATTAGTAACTAAATGTCAATTGACAATTAGTCATAAAAAAAATGCCGACAGTGCAAATAATATGTCTTTCTTTGCAACAATTTCATTAATAAGTTCTAGAATTGTGAATTTTAAGTTCTAATTTAACTGGTAGAACGAATTATGACCAATTAGTGTAAGGTACAAGAGACGTCAAAAAATAGGTGAGCCCATGTTTCAAACGGAAAATTCCATTGGCAGATGGTTAATGTGGAACGTGAGGCTTAATCTTGTAGTAGTAGCATAAGAATTGGATGTTCGTTTATTTTGTAAGTCTAAACCTAATGGATTAGCGCAGATATTTCTTCTACGTTTTAGATTGAACTGGGAAAACCGTATGTGTTAACATTTATTTAAATTGGGTGGCGGAAGGAAGGGAAATCATTGCTTTGGATTTCGTTTACGTGATAGGATGAAAAGATTTTTTGTCGGGGTTTGTTTATTTTAGGATTCAAATACACTTCAGGTCTTAGAAGAGCAAAGGGAGGTTGAAGAAATAACCTCTCTTTTTTATGTTGGCACTCCTAGCTTATTATCACGTATAAAAAAAGTAAATTTGGTAGGGTAGCTTAACCCGAGTTTACTCTAACCTATTTCCTCTTTCTTACTCAGACTTATGTCTTCTAAACAAAGAGAGAAAGGACAGAGGAACACTCGGAACGAAACAAGAGTAATTTCATTGAGTAGATCCCATCCTTCTTGGTTTAGTCGAGTGGGAGAAAAGGTTTAGATATGACCTAGACACGAGGGAAGGCGCGTCCCGAGTAGGTTAGAAGAGGTTGTGGATGGCGGTTGCCGTATTAGTCCATAAGTCGTTAAGTGATTCTCCTCTAATCTTTGCTTCAGGGTTTGTCTGTAAGATTGTGAGTGCACTGTATTCTACTTGTTTAGTTGCACGCTAAATTTTAACTTGCAACTTATTACTAAATGCATTGTTTACACGCATTAAGTTGCTAAAAATTTAGTTAAAATTTAGTTAACCACTTAACAACTTAATACGTGTAAATCGGCCTTATGTGATCGTTATGAAAAACGAAAATAGTTTTTGTCTCCTTTTTAAAGAAATCAAAGGCGGAAATCCGTTTTAGACATCAGGAAACATTTTTTGTTCCGTGTCGCTCAAGTTTAGCAAACCAACATTGGACGACTTTTTAAGAATCGCCCAATTTTAATGGAAGTTGGATACCAGACCCCATTTGATTATCTTCATAATCAAATGCGCACAAACATACATTTATATATACCTATATATCTTAAAATGTAGCCATTAAGAAATTTAGACGGTATCGAGTGTAGCTCATAGATGGCCCCATATTCATTTTTCCAAATTTAAATTTTATTCACGTAAAAAAATAAAACCATTTGACTGATTTAAAATAAAAGAAAGAAGCAACGAATTAAATAAATCAGGGAATAATGGTTTGTAATAGCGTAACCATAACATCATTTAAGTACGTTATAAAANTTAAATTGAGTATTTATTTTTTTAATTTTTCCTTAAACTAGAGTTAGTAAATATTTACTGAAGCAACTGCCGTATTGAGAAAAGTGACTGGTCATTAAATTAATGCACCAGGTTGATAATTATTAAATGGCTTCTCAGTCTAATTGGTTTGACTACTTTTTTATAGCATTGTTATTTATTAATATATTACATAGTTTCTATTGCCTATTTTTACTTTCTCATATAAAGAGAAAGTATTGTAATAGGCGCGTATTGTAAAATTCGATTTTGATATTTTGATGGATTTACTTGTTTTGAGGTCCCCTGAGTCCAAAAAATGGATTTTAAAAAATTCTGTCTGTCGTCTGTGCAGATGCCTGGAGCCTAAAATACTTGATCGATTTTGACGGAATTTGGCATAGATGTTCTCAAAAATCATGCCCCGAGGCTGAAAAATTAATTTTAGCTTCAAATTTAAAATTTCTAAAATTTAAATTAAAAAAAAATCTAAAATGTATGACAAATTTATTCTAAAATATAGCCCATTTAATACGTATCTAACGATATAAGGCGTTCTCCCATGAAAAATCTAGTTTCTGAGGAAATAGCTTAAAACTCTGACGAAGAGTGCCCAGGTTCGATTCCCCGCCTAGGAGAAGTAATTTTCATGATACATTTTGTTGAAATGTTCAATAATAATAAATGTAAACACAAAAACTAGTAAGTGGAAAACAATGGGCTTAGTAATTATAAACTCGTGCATGAGAAAGATTGTCTGAGTTGACTCAGACCGATTTTTTTTAAATATATAGATAGACTCTTAACTACGATTGGGAGAGATTATATTCTTAAAGGAATGAATAATGTATAATATAGTCCTGATATTATCCCTAGAAGGCTTTGGAAAGAAAACTATTAAGGCACTTCATTTACGTGCTAGGCCTAAATTATAATAAAAAGCATAGCCACTAACTCCTAGCATGAGCCTAAGGGCTCTAGGGGTGAAAGCTAGTATACATATATGAAACCTCTAATATATAGAGTGTGAATAAGAAGTATAGCGAGAGGGAAGTTTTTTTGGTGAAGTATTTTAATAAATTCGAGTTTTGAAGCGACAGTTTTGCCCTCAGTGTGCGCAGAGCCGAAAGACAGTCCGCGGACAAAAAAGTCGCGGTCTGTCTCCAAGGCTCGGCGACACTTTTGTCTTTCATCTGTCTTTGTCGCCGGTGTGCGCACTCCCATATGGTTTATAAGGCCTTGCGGTAGCGACAAAACAGTCTGCGGGCAAAAAGTCGCCAGTGTGCGCCTAGCCTAGGATTTTAATATTTTTATTTTTTAAATAAGAAGAGTAAGAAGAGAATAAGAATATTTATTGTTATAAACAAAATGTTTTTTACAAGAGTCTGGATAACAGTGAACAGACAGCTTCTTCACATCATTAATTAAATATAAAATTATCTTTATAATCTATATATATAAAACTAAGAGTGACAGTGACTGACTCATCAAAAATTCTCCTACTTCCTATTGACCTAGAGATTTGAAATTTGGTACATAGGTAGAGTGTACCATAAATAGAAAAGTTCGGATGTTTTGATTTCGATATATAGCCGCCATATTGAATTATAGCCGCCATCTTGGATTTTCAAAACACATGTATATTTTTATGTGCCGTATATCGTTTTAAAGGCCTTGATTAATACTTTAATGTTGTGGTGTTTTTTTATTTTTAAAAAATTTTGTACGGGTACATTTGTACCGATTTGTACTTTTGGTTCAGGTTAAGAAGGTGAAATAATTTTTTTAAATTTTATTTTTAAATTTATTAGAATTCATTAGCCTAAATAATGGGCTTATACATGGTTTGTTTTTTAAATATATTTTTGGTACCTATTGGTACACGGGTACAAATGTGCTTTTTAACACAACACCTACTTTCATGTATATCGTTGAAAAACTCTTGAATAGGCCTTTCAACGTAGTTATGTAGTGTTTTGTGATATTTTTACTTTTTAGGGGGGTAAAATTGAAAAAAGTCCTTATATAGCTGTTTTTTGACAATGGATCCTTAGGTTTTGGTTGAAATTTAAAACATTGTTATTATTTTTTACTCTCCTTTTCGAGACGTTTACGAATATACCTCATTTATTTTGTTATCATCATTTTGACTTTTTCGGGTAAAAAAAATCACAGGGGTTTGTATGGCTTGACGATTTTTTGGGAAAAAATAAAGTTTGTCTGATCTTTATAAAATTAGTCATGCTTAAAAATAATAAAAATACAAGACGAAAGTACTCTTGGAACTTTCTCTCCACGACTTTTAGTTTTCGAGAAAATGCCACTCAAAGTTCATATTTGGCAATTTTTGGACTTTTTGATTGACCATTTTTCGGGCTTTAAAAGTGATAAATGAAAAAAGAATGGCATATTCGTAATCTACTCGACGGGGGCTTTAAAACGACGTATAGTTTGTATGGGGTTGTCGACAACTTTTTTTGCCCAAATTTTCCGGTTCGAAATCTGGGCCCAAAAATAGGGAAATTAATAAAAAATTAAAAATATGAGAAATATTGATTCGATTTGATTTAAAATTTGTATGCATGCCTTATTTAATATTAGGAACTCGGAAAAAATTAATAATTGAACATATTTGTACGCATGTGTACTTTTGGTACAAACGGTACCTAATGTGTTATTTTAACTTGAGATTTTATGTTGTGAGAAACAATGTGTTATTAGTAATGATTTTATTAAGTAAGCTTTATATAGCCATTCAGTGAATTTAATTTGTTTTAATATAATGTTGGTACCTATACGAGGTACAGGGGTATAATGATCGAAATGCTCGAAATACATCATATTAAATATAATTTTACAGGGCTTGAAAAGTACTTTCATTGTTATGTGCACGTTTTTAAAATTTTCTTTTTAAGGGGTGTAAAGCAACATCTAAATATTAGTACCCGGCCACTAGACGGACGCAGGCTGACCGTAGGTCAGCCGACACCGTCTAGTGTAAGTATATTCCTTCACATATATGTGTATACTTTTATACATATCCTCACATATACATGTGCGTACATATATACCCACATATCCATAAACTACGTACCTATATGATAATAATAATATAAAATAAATAATACTAAAAATCAGCTTATATAAATCAGAAATGAAAAGCATAATTCTAATTTGTGAAAATAGCAAATTAATTTAATCGTCATTCTTCTAGACAAAATAAAACTGAAATTATAAAATGATAAATTCTAGTAAGATAGTTTAAGTTACTGAATGATAAAATATCTTCTAATGATGATTGGAAAAAGTTATTATTATATTGGCTATTACAGATGTTACGCCTGTAGAAATCGTACCTTGGACAGCGGATAAATATGTGTTCCATTGATTCGGGTTCCTTCATATTGCATACCTGGCATTGCAACGTTGTGTCGATGCTGTACAATGTACCGTTGTGGAATATTCTGATGCAGTTGGAAGATGACACCCTCAGCTGGCTTATGACTCTTATTTTCGTGATGGGACATCTCCACTGTAGATACGGTTCTCCATTCAAGGAGTACGAGCATAGCTGTCTGTAGAAAGAGTTGTAGGACGAATTCATCACTCTTTGGTAGTCC
>KZ651078.1:809609-822526 GCA_001010745.2 Gerris buenoi | reverse complement strand
TGATTTTTTTTTAAGAAATAAAAATGTATTTAAAATGTATTTTGTTTACCTTTTTTAAAAGTTTTTGTACCTGAGGTCCTGGTGCCAAAACGTCCTATCAGTGCTGGTGCCGAAACGGGTTATGATTTTGTCAGGTAAAAAGGGGTCCCGGTGCCGAAACGGTATTCGCCCTGCCAAGCTATGTCCCGCAAATGAACTTAAAATACACATATTCTTAAAAAGCACCCAAATCAGCAAGTATTATTCTTAAAAAGCAGCAAGTATAAGTAAAAAACATTTACTTATACGCAAAATTCTAGCTTGGTCAGACAGCTTTGTGCATGCTATCTCCTGGACTAATACAATTGAATCTATAAACAAATAAGATTAGAAAGAACATTACTTTATAAATACCAAATAAATAAATAAATCATATTTTTAACAAAAGCCAAGTTAAGTATAGAGTTGTTAAATTTAAATTGGTAATATAAGGTTTGATAAGCTTTTAAAAAAAATAATAAAGAGACCGAAGATAGCTTTAAAATTGCTATTTAACGGCAGAGGGGAAAAACCCCAGGATTGTAATTTTAAATTTTCAAGGATTTAAATTTGTGGTGATCGCCGACCTCATTTAACTAGATCGTAAACCGTAAGAATTACAGGCGAGAAATGTAATTTCCTCAGGGGTAGTCTCGGAAGATTTAGTGTCAGACATGCAAATTGCGTGAAAATCGAGGTCTTAGCCAGTATAGAGAGGGAGTTTAGAATCACGAGTCGGGCTCAAGGCTCGTTCAAATCAATTCCAACTCCGGTTACCACCTTCCAAACCCCAAGAGCCTCCAGCTAAACGTGACTATTTCAACTTCAGCCACATCTAAACTTAGCCCTGATTAAGAGAGAATAATGAATATTTTAACTGGGATGATTATAAATGCTTTAATGAATAAAATCCCTAACTAGTTTTAATTTTGAATTAGACGATGTAACAGGTTTAAAATTAACTGTGAAAGAAATGACCAATTTTGAAGTGCTTTTCAAAACTCAATAAGCATTTGTTAAGTACTATAAAATAATTAATCTTGTTATTTATAACAGTCCTTGTTTTTCTTTCCAACATTTATTTATCAAGTGTAGTGATAAAATTAGAAGAGGTTAAAGTTAAAGACAAATATTAATGTTTTACTTTTAATTTTACGCACCAAGTACCCAAGTATGCAAGTATAGTGAATCAAATACAATAAGTGAATATCCCTCCGAAAAACTACAAACATTTTGTTCTATATATAACTAAATTTTATCATTTTTCCTAGACCGGCGCAATATTTTTGTCTACTACAGTTACTTCTGCATCTAATATATGATCCTTTGTCAACAGGCATTTCTTCCGTGGCATTTACTTTAACTGATATTGGTTTTCATTATTGTTGTTTCCCTACAGTTGACTGATAAAGTGGTTGTTATCGCACTCAAAATAGTACGTAAAATAAAACAGCAGATTCTTACCAGAGTTTTTACCACACGTATTTTACTTTACCGCACTCCAGTGTTCCTGGAGTGTTAACTTACGAACATAAAGAACTTAAGTCTAAACAAAGATTAACAGCGCTTGGTCAGGTTTGCTGAATCAAGCAAAAAGAGGCAACACTGGCAAAAAAAAGGCAAGAACATAAATAGAACTGCTAGTTAAGTTGATATTGTAAAACCATTTACATGTTGATGAACACTTTATTATTTTATTTACAGATTAAAAACTAACTATAGGAAAAATGTAATGTGCAATTTAATGTGTATTTTCTACACTCGAGAAACCTTTCCGCCCTCGCCTGCGGCTCATGAGTAAATATTTCTTTACTGCATTAAAGTGCCACTTTGCGCACTAGTTGCACAAATAACTATTTTGTTCTTATGTTTATGAAATGAGTCAAGGTATAATAAAAATAAAGAGATAAAGTTCACCTTTCGCTATGTTAGTGTTGTCAGGTCTGTTTAGATAATTTTGTATCGTTTGCAAATAGACTAATCATTCTTATGTTCAGTTTCACAAAATTTCAATCGAAATAAATAAACAGCATGGTTACAAAATAAACGAAACATCTCCTAAAGTTTGACTTAACAATATGAAGTCAACCAAATAAAATGTATTGTTATTTACCGGTAAGAATGTATTTTATATAAAACCTTTGAATAAAGGATACCTGTTTAGTGTCAGACTGTTTCCTGTATCGGAGTTTATAAATTATACACTATACAACCCAATCCAATTTATATGCAGAATAAAAATCAGTCGGCTGTGCTATTACTTTTATGCTTCGAGGCACTGGTATATTAAATAGACTTGGACTAGGAAGGAGTAAACAAGGTTTAAATGAAATGGCGTAACGTAAACGTCGACGTGCTTGATTTATCTTCTCGCATTCAAAATGAGACGACTACTCCGTATCAAACTACTTGCTACATAAGGATAGGAGAAAAAAAAAAGCATTATTCTTAGAGAACAAATTGAACATCTGGACAGTACAGAGGTCGGATTTAGACCTCAGGAGACTTCCCCATCCCTAGAGGAAAAAGAAAATAAAAAAAACTGGCCTCAAATGCCACCTATTGGAAGTGGGTATCCTCCCTAGAGTCTGCCATCTTACACTACTGTTCTAACAAAATAATTGAAACAACTCCTAGGTTTGACTTTTCAATTTCAAGTCAACCAAATAGAACTTAAACACTGTTAGAGATGTAACACTTATACTCAGTGAATGTTTTTAAGTAAACCTGTTAAAAAAAAAAACACTAATAGAAGTTACTTCATTCAATCGTTAGAAAACTATTCTAACAATTCAATAATTAAAAACTACTCCTGAGAAAATTTCGGCAGAATGTTTAAGATTCAAATCACACCCAATTTCGTAAGAATCCACATATTAAGATGGTTGTGATGCATTAATTAATTGATTTAAGATCTAAGGATAGGATAGAGGTTTCAAATCCCGTCTAGGTAGGTATTTGTAGCTACACGAAGCTACACTCGAGAAAAGCAGCTAGATTAGGATGCAATACTAGTCTGGCCACTTCACACACATCAACTTGATATGACGATCAGTGTAAAAATAGTCTTCCCTCTCTGGGACTCGAACCATCACCAGGGGAACGAACATTAATAATGAAGAGAGTTAGCGAGCGAGCCAACTACTAGGCATACCGGCCGGTCTTACACTTGGTACCTGTCGTGTTCTATGAATTACTGAACATAGACGAAAAATAGAGAAATAAAGATGCATTAACTTAGTTCTTTTGTAATAATAGTTCTGTATATTAATCTATAAATAAAATCGATTTTATTCATTAAAGGCTACTAAATGCTAGATTTTTAAACATCGAAGAATTTTAATGAGTTATTTCTTTTAAAAAGAAACTAACAAAAATACATGAGGAAATCATCTACTCCTCTTTTGTATAGTAAAACAAAAAAAGTCCACATATTGCACAAAATGTGCGAACAATAGACAATAAAATTGAAAAATCAATTTATCGATTCATTAAACATATTATTTTTAAATGCTTGATTTATTCAAAACTGAATTTTTCATCAATACGATGATTGAAAGTTAAGAGAGTGTGACAGTAGCAGGAAGAATCGGAATGAAATCAGAGTATTGTTGGAAAGGTATCAGGGATATATTGGGAAAGCAAAGGGAGGGGAGCTTGAAGGGAAAAGTCGATGGAAAGAGAAGACCTTTGTTCTACATTTCCCTCCATCTGAAAATCCCTTCGAACTGATCCTTATCGGCAACATACAACAAGTGACCTCCAAAGAAATAACGACGACCGGAGGCTTATTCTTGCTTCTTTTCTATACCTTAAATATTAGCACTCGACCAGTTCCAAACATTAAATTTACCCCGTTCCAATATTTCTCCACCATAAATACAATTTACAATGGTTGCTCGACAAAATCAACATTCTCTTCTCATTGTTCCAATGGTCCAACGGTAGAAAGAATCCATGAAAATTCAAATTAGAATGTTTCATTAGCATGGGTTGGATTAAAATTCGAATATCTTCTACCTAAATTCTTCAGGAAGTTTACCGTACTGAAATGTAGGAGGGATTAATTTTCATAATGTCATTCAGGACTTCCAATCGTTTGAATATTCAGTATGAAGTGAATGGAACAGGGAATGGGACCAGGTTCCCATAGCCATTGTAGGTATCACCCTCCTTTAAAACGAATATTATTTACATATTTAAATCGATTCACAACCAAGATGACTATTTACACCTATACCATTCATTCAAACGAATGAAGCAACAAAGCAGTTTAACGTTAAGAAAAAGAAATAGCTCATTTTAATTAATGACCGGTTTCAAACACTTTAGTTGGTCATTTGGAGACTAGTTTTTAGTCCACATTAGCTATTGTGGTTTTCGACAAAACCTAATCAAATTTTATTTTTGAGTTCACTATAAGTCAGTTCTACAAAACTTTAGTCGAGAAAACGAATTCTTTCACTTCTTTTAATTTCATTAGGCTATTATAAATAATATCTAAATAAACCTAAATCGTTTTGTAGAATTGATTTTTTCATTACACACATGCTGCCCAGAAGTTGAGTTCTCAGGTAGCTCATACCTATCAATATATGATCCGGGAGATTCGATACCTGACTCCAGCAACGGCGTAAGTTCGGTTTTCATGGGGAAACGTCTATTCTATCCGGTTGCAGAATGCCAAAAAATACGGTTTATACGAATAAACACGCCGAACCTGCTTCATCCACTACCTGAGCCTGCGAGACCCAGGGGCTTTTGGCACCTGCCCGGTTATCAATGAGTTGAGGCGACATAAGGTTGTGGGTTTGAAGTTCTGATTGGCAAGAGGTCCCCCCACGCTTTGTCACTCTGATTTAAATAGCTCAATAATGATCACATCATACTCGCTTTGGTGGTACAAGGTACAGAGGCATGATGTGTGAAGTAGTCCATCACGGGACTAGTTAAATGGATCTAAAATATGGTCTAATTGCTAGGTTTGAACAAGTGGTACCTACCCATCTAACTAGGACTAGAAAGCTTTTGACAGGCCCAAGCCGTCCACAAGCTGCTACGCCACGGCTAATTATTTATTTACTACACTATAAAATAACCTCGTTTGACAATAGAAACTAAGTTTTCTTTCAAACTAGATTACTGCCAAATTTAAATAAAATTAAAGCTTTGATTTCAGCAAACATTTTTCCTTAATATAACTATTATTCAGGGGAAAAAAGTGTTTTTTACACTATACATTTTCATTTTTCTCTTTTGTATCCCATATTACCAAGAGCTTAACTTATTGCCACTCAGTTTTCTTTTTACAGCTCTGGGTATAATACCGAAAACCTTTTCATGACTAAACGAGAAAAAAAATACGAAAACTTACAATTGCCTTTTAAAAATTCTCTCACCTATACCCATAAAGTTAACACCCAAAAACCCAAAGCCGTGGAAAAGAGGCATTATGTATTCCTTTATATCTACCATTACACTTCACACACCATAGTTAGCTTTAAATATAACGCTAAAAAGCTTCGAAAATACTCGTCATACTCTTTAACCCTAAATAAAAATTTTCTAGTTTAATCTTAGACAGTATTTTTATCGCTTAAATAAAAAAAGCAGATTTTTATAGGATGGTTAAGTGGTTAAAGAGCACATTAACAGTGAATAAAATTAAGAAGTTAAATACACCCAATTTTCTTAAATCGTCCACTTAAAATCAAAATGTTTTTAAAAATGTTTGTGCAAAATGTTTAGAGGTAAATGAGATGGAGGGATAAAATTCCTTACTTTATTAAAATAAAAGTCTTTGAAAACAAATCCCTGTTTTAATTTGAAGCTTTTGTAGTTATCTTTAAAGGATTATTTACCACTTTGAAGCTGTAATTCCATCAAATATTTTAATTTTATTATCAACTTATACCACCATGTATAAATTATTATTTTTGATATATTCAATTAATTTAATAATAGGTGATATTCAAAATGTACCACCATGTATAAATTCTTATTTTTTGATAAATTCAATTAATTTAATAATAGGTGATATTCAAAATGACGAGAACATCATAAACGATATCTCAGTATATTGTAGAAAGGTATAATTCACAAAACGACGGATAAAATTGATGCGGGGAGTGTCTCATAACTATTCTTTATCAAATAATTCCGAAATGGCGGCACATTTTAAGTTGAAATATGGATGAATTGTTTATCTTGCAGAAAGGTATAATTCACAAAACGGTGAAATAGATCAGAAATTATTTAACATTAAAGTTTCATTTAAAAATGGCGGAAGATATCAAAACGAAAAGTGGAACATTTGTCTTATAATAGGTATAATAATAAATAAGTAATATAAAATTATCAATAAAAATATATAACCATGAATTATAGATATTTTTAAACATCAAAAACTGTACGCATATGAAGATATTTTTGCTACAATTAACAATATTTTCGATTTCATGCAGTATTTGACAGAATAATTTAAAGTAATAAAATGACAACTTTGACGGAAATTTAAATAAATCTTACTATCCTTTCATATTTAGGTCAAGATGATATTATAATAAATCAAAAATACATTCAGCAGTAAAAAAAATACCATCGTTTAGGGTAAGAAATAGGGTTTGTTCAAAATGAAGTGAAGTATTTTATGGTAATATTTCAAGTGAACTGTTTTATTCTTTATTCACACCCTTTTGAATAGAAGGTACATTCCAAAACTCCGGTGGAACAACATTTAGGGTTAAGGGTTTGCTCTTTCTGTTGGATTCTTTTTAAAAGTAAAGTGAGAAGGTAGAGTCCCAAGAGACTCTGGTGTGACTCTGATTGTCCTTCCGGACCCTGTTATTCTTGGACTCGTTTTGGCACGGAACATTTCAAGGAGGTGGCTCTACTTGTTTTTATACCCTGTTCCGTCTTGAGAGGCCTTTAGAAGGGTTAAACAGGATGTTTGCCTAAAATATATCCTGGAAATAAGACCAGATACTATCCAACACAAGCTTTCATTCTAACATTTTCGCACACCTTACTCTTTAAAATTTGATGCCGACATCTTTTCTAATTGGAACCCATCTTCTGTCATGAAAAATTCTTTCTTAATATTAAAGTGCTTAGTGATTAAAGCATTTAAGAACCATCAACTAATTAGTTTTGAAAATAGCTTCCACACGACTTATAACTGGTTGAATAGACACATAGATATAAAATAAATTATATCAAAGACTTTATCATATGAGTGATATTATACAATTAGGTTAGGACTTGAAAGCAAGCAATGAGGTCTGAAGGTTAAAATTATAATTATAAAACTATATTATACGGAATAACTTTGATACACCATTCGAATTTAAATAGTTATCAAAATATAGGAAATTGGATCAATGTAGTCGGATAGACCGACTGACGGATACAAGATAATAATAGTCAATAGTCTGGCAATTAGTGTGATACATAGCTTCCTCACATACTTAAATAATGTTATTCTTTTACAACTTATCATTGTCTAATTTATTTAAGTTCTCTCACATTTTTAAAAACTCAATATTGTTTATATATTTTCTTTTTTACATAAATTAAAGTATAATTTAGAAAACTTTAATCAGTGCAGATAATTCCAATTATTCTGGTACCATCTGTGAGCTGTATTCGACAAACCATCCAAGATTATTAAAAATCAGATGAGTGCTTTTTGTGATGTTGTAGGTGTTAGTGTTAATTACCAAAAACTTGGTATGTGGAAGAAAAACCAATGGGCATCAAATTACGAAACTTGGATGGAAACAACAATTGACGAAGCTATAGGCGAAAACAAATGTATGTTTGAGCGCATGTGGAAGAGAAACAAATGAACGCAAAAGTTGAAACTTATATGGGACCATGAATGAGCTAATTATGACCTGCCCCACAAATTTCATAAAAATGTACGAACAGTTTTTGAGATATGGTGGTTTGCAAAAATTAAACGATAGACGCAGACACCGGACCAAAAATTTTCTTGATGTCTGATTTGGATTTCTGGAATTTTTTTTAATCGGAATCACATAAAAATTGTTTGCTCTTCAGAACAATCACATATAACTTTCGTTACCTTTGGCAAGCTCGGAAGCCGAATTCCTTATGTTTGAAACTCCTTTATGTAAAGGAAATTTTTCATTTGGAATGTTCACAATAATTATTTTATCTTCGCTAAGTCCTCTTAGACCCCAAAAAAGTAATTAAATCGTTTTTTTATTTTTTTTTATTACAGCATAGAACATTACGTAAAAAATGACGTAGTTATTCTGCTTGTATATATATGACCAAGGCCTTGTATGTAATGTAAATAGCCTAATATCTATTAAACAATATACTTCTCCACTTGCCATTTCTTCCAGAAACGAAATAAAGCGGCACTGAAATGAAAATAACAATTCTGTCTCATATACGAGTACACAGCGATATTGAATTTATATCCAAAACAAACCTTATTTTTTACTACGTTTTTATTAGCTTGCTTTCTTGTTTGTTTGTTTGTCCAGTACAAATCTTGCAATCGATTGTTAACTACCTTCCCGAGTAGCTAGACATTTGAAACTTTTAGAATAGCTCAGAACACAATGACAATGTATTATTTTAATACTTTTATCCATCCTTCAGCAAAATTTAATTCGTTTTTAGCAAATTGTACTATATGGAAAGTGCGTTCGGAAAAAATCCGCAAGTAATTTCATTTGTTTTGACATGTCCCATATTTACAATCTTCATTTTGACAGGTTTCAAATTTATGATTTATGACAGAAAATTTAAAAACGTAGTATATATAAAGTTCTTTTTATCTTGCAATAATCTAATTTAAGGTTAAAAATGTTTCATACAAATGAAATATTATGAACCAGGTAAAAGTTATTGTGGTTAAATGGCAGAAATCTCACTGACTTTATGATTTTCTACTTTTGCTACTCCATTAAAAATATTATTTTGAATTGCACACTGCCCTCAAAATTTTTACAAAACATGAAAATATTTGTTTTTATTAAAATTATTTTTGGACGATATTGATTGTATTTAAACCACCGACTACATAAATAATTGCAAGATAAAAAGAACTTTTTATATATGCACTACGTTTTTAAATTTTCACTCATAAATCATAATTTTGAAACCTGTCAAAATGAAGATTGTAAATATGGGGATTTTTACTAACTTGCCATACAGCACAATTAGCTGAAAACGAATTAAATTTTGCTGAAAGATGAATAAAAGTATTAAAATAATGCATTGTCATCGTGATCTGAATTCTGAGATTCTAAAAGTTTCAAATGTCTAGCTACTCGGGAAGTTAGTTAAAAATCAATTGCAAGATTTATATGGACAAAAAAACAAAAAACCAAGAAAGCAAGCTAAGAAAAAAAGTAAAATAAGACGCTTTCTTGTTAAAATATTTTTTCTTAAACCTTCACGTGTTTTCTTTATATAATTATTTCAGTTCAAAAATATTGGAGTTTGTAAACAACTTGTACTATAAAAGAAACTTCTCTTTTATAAAATTCGAATAAGAAACACAACCAAACCATTTTATATATAAAGCACTCTATTAATGGTTAATAACGTAAACTTCGGCTCATTTTATGTTTCTTAGAAGTTTATTTTGAATGAACATCGAGTAAAAAAGGGAATAATAAAAAAAAGGTGAAAAAATATCCCTAAAAAGAAATTTATATTCAAGGTGATGAAAGGATCTGAATTTATTTATTATCAGGGAATTGAAATTCCTATCAGGTTTACGGTATATATACTGGATTCACTGCGTCAACTCACTCAAACTTTCAACTGAAAAGATTCCCTGGAGTAAACTTTTAAACTGGGAGCTTCATCTTCTTCAATGGCCTTTAAAATACGAAATTAATCATTGTCTTCGATATTCTGAATATTTAAATTTGTTGGTCAATGAGACGTAAAATATAAATTAGAATAAAAAAAGTTTAGAAATCTTTCTTAATTTTCTCTCAATTTAGAAAATAATTTACAATTTTATAGGTAAAAATTAAATTGAATTAATGAATAAATATTATTTACTGCTTAGATAAATGAATAATATAAGAAGTTAAGAAAATCGTAAAATTTACTTTATCTACTCGCGGCAGCAAAATTAAACATTACTTAACTGTTTTTAGGCTGGAAAGTACTATTTCGCTGATTTGTTTATAAACAGATAAAAATATTATAAACAGGCAGGAAAGTAGTTAAAACAGTCAGGAAAATACTTTCTCTGCCTAGGCAGACAAATATTTGTCTGCCTAGGCAGAGAAAGTAACAGTGTTGACCACTGCGTGTCATAACCTCTTATTTTGGCAAGAACAGTTTATATTATTATCTCAATCTTATAACATCATATATTATAGTTTAATATGTAATAATTAATAAATAAACGTTTTACTTATAAAATAATTTGTTTATATTTGTTAATTCTTTTAAATAAGTTCAATGATTAGTAGATCTTTAATTAAAAAAATAGTGGAGTGAATGGCTATACTGCAGCGTCATGTAAACATTGAACATCCATATTATTTTTATTATTGAAGTCATTCTAGATTAGACTAGCTACTTTTCTTGATTTATCCTAGTTACTTCTTTTCTTTTAAGCAATAGAAGATATCTTTAATTCTTTTTGTAATTTGTTAGTAAAAATATAAATAAATATATTATATTGCGTGCATTATTCATTCAGAAGTTATGAGTGTTATAAACGTGTGTTTTGAATTTTGTTGTTATAGATTTAGTTTGATTTTCACTTACTGTTATTAGGTATTCCCATGTTTCTTATTTGAACATTAATTTTAGTTAATACATAATATGTTATTATCTTTATTAATATGACACCTAGTTATTAACTATGTTATATAAATAAAGATAACATTTTAGCAGTTTGATTTTTCTTCCGCAAGTAGATAAAATATTGTATGCAACAAGGCAGCAAAGGAAACATTTCTGCCTCGTTTATTCATTGCCTACCTCGGCTTCGCCTCGGCAGTCAATTAGAGAAATTACCTGCCTCGGCTTCGCCTCGGCAGTTAATTATCATAGCCTGTCCTCGCCTTCGGCTCGGAGGCTAATCTAATCACTCGTCAGTAAAATTCCATTTTGCTGCCTAGATACATAAATAACTATTTCGATGGTAAAAGAATAATTGTGATGTAGTGAATGAAAAATAACATGCGTCTAAATTTAAAATTTCATTAAGAGCAATGTGTTATGTAGAAATCAGTGAATCATTTTTGGTCTCGTGTCAGTTTGACGATGTGAAAAAAATTTTGCAAACGCCAATATTTATGAAAACTATGAAATATGGAATATTTGGCTAAAATACTTCACACATAGTTAGTTCCTCATTAATTTCAACACTCTGAGCACTCACACATTCACATTACCTTTATTTCAATCACGTATATTTTTAACACAACATCCGATTTTAATGAGATCGAAACAGTACACGGGAATTGTTGTCCGACAACAATTCCCACCTTCTATTCTCCGCGTAACAACCTAAATTTGAAACCAGTGATAGGACGCGAGGAAGCTAAAGCAGGGTTTACACGGGTAGAGTAAACAGGAGAGTAGAATAGCGAGTAGAGTGCACTCTACTTCCCACTCTACCAATTTTACTAACAACTCTACTCGCCACTCTACTCTAATGAGCGTTTTTTCGAGTTACGGGTAGAGTGCACTCTACTCGCTACTCTACTCTCCTGTTTACTCTACCCGTGTAAACCCGGCTTAAGTCCCACACAAATTACCAGTTCTTGAAGTTAAAAATAAATGTACTTATCTTGTAGAGACATACCAGAGAATAAGCTCGTCATAAAACCAATTTAGTTTAATGCAAAATAGATTAGATTTCATAAGGCAAGTAAAGTATAAATTTTAAAATAATAATATAAAGAAATATATGTATATAATTAAAATATATAAATATTTTAAAATTCTTATTAAGAAACACATTATTCATCAAGCTAAAGAATGTTTTAATACAAAATTGCCTAAGCTCTATCAAAAAATATCTTATAAATCTAAACAAAAATATCAACGGCGTCAGTTGTCTCGATCAAAAACTGAACAATATTTTCATAAATAAAAAGTATGAAAACTCTAAAATTGCCTTGTATAAAAATCCACAATTTCAAACAGAAGATGAACACTTTGCTACTTTTTAAAAAAATAAAAATGATAAAGTAACTTTCCATCTAAAAGTTTTCCATCTAGCTTTTTTTCTATATATTTCAACATTAGACCATCTAAAAGGTGCGATTAAATTTTGAAACTACAGATTACTCTCATCCAAGAGGCTATTGCCCTTTCGAAAATAGTAAAATCGATTATGCCTAGAGAACCTAAATTTCATAATTAAAATCATACTAAATTTACTTAAAATTTGTATCCTTATCTAGAATTTATTTTATATTTATCATAAAATAGCGTTCGTTTTATATTCCAACTTTTTCTATACTAGTAGTTCTGTGAACAGTAGACCTCGCGACGTCAAAAATTGAAAAAATCCTTTATATACGTCGATTGTAATGACTTCAAGGATAATTTCTGCCAAATTCGAACAAGCATTCCTTAAATTAAAATTACTTTTAATTCGATGAAATCAAATTTAGTTTTGGCTTTCCAAATAGTCGGAGAGTTGGTTACTATTAGTTTACAAAATTAGGAGACAGATTAACCAACAAAATTACTATTAATAATAACTTATTAATTAATTAACTATTAACTGATTAAGGTATGGTCGTCAGAAATAGAATAATCTGTGCAAGTTTTAGCATGCTAGGTTCATCAGGAGTTAAGGCAATTTAGAAAAATAAGATAAATACGCAGAAAGATTTACAATATAACAAATATTCTTAACTATTATGAAGTATACA